>KV426317.1:0-46993 GCA_001632375.1 Exidia glandulosa HHB12029
CGCGAGGAGGAAACGGATCTAGCGCTGATTCCCACGCTTGCACAGACTATATTCTGCAAACTCCGCTCGTGCCTCGCTGCATGTACAGAACTCGGACTTCGATCACGTCGTATTGATAGACAAGGGATGCATCGGTCTCGACGACATGCTACACTTGCTCCAGCATTGTCGAGAGCTTAGTCCCCAATGGTTCTCCAACTACCTATCCGATAACGATCAGTATAGCGGCACGGACGAGGCACGGTGTGCGACCGCTGTCTACGAAAAGCTGGGCCCGTGCCTGAAGCCTCGTCGAGAGTGCTTGGAGTCTTCGCTGAGCAGGCTCGTACCCTTTAAATGGGTTGCCTAACGTGTGTATTGCCCATATATGCTTTCTATATCTTGCCTTCCTCCCCGCATCTACTGTCCAATTTGATTCAATGCGGCTGTACAATTGTGCGAACACGGCGAGGGGACCCGCCCCCCTTTACATTGGTTACGGAACAAGCTAGTCCGTTGTGTGCGGTAGCAACTGACAGCTTGGAAGGAGGAAGGAAAGGAAAGAACGGAAAGAATGAGGTCAAGACCTATGCACAGCGGGACCCCATCCGTCATCTCCATCTGTACATACCGCAACTGTTGAATCTGATGCACGGCGAACATGAGGGATCGTCCTCCGAGTCGCCTCCGGCGCTGCAAGACTTCTGTTATAAATCTTATGCCGGGCCATTACGGGGAGGACCAGCGCGGTACCGCGGCGACTAAGCTATAGTTCTCAAGATGTCGGCGCGACGTGCTGGTTGGCGAGAGGGTGGGAAAAAGTGTGAGAAATTGGTGAGAAAGAGGTTGCCAAACGAACACGTCCGCAGGGGTAACAGGTAAAATAGAGGGTCACCAAGGCGAGCGTATCCACACAAAATTACTCGCCGTAGTAGTAGTAGTAGTCATGAGTTGTGGTCCTAATAGAACTACCCGTGTCGCCGCGTCCGGGAAGCCGATAACCGAAACACACGATCCCCGAGATCGAGAGAGGGAAAAGATTCGAGCGAACCTGTCTCTTTCCTCTTATCCACTGCATCAAAAAACCGCATTTCCCTGCACGCGACACGTCCGGGGCAGTAGCGTCATCCGAGTTTGCATTTGTGAACCACATTGTGCGCCGAGTCATCGCAAGGGCTTCGGCGCAGGAGGGATGTGCATTGAATACTTATCGTAGTCCAGAAGGGAAGCAGGTAAGAGCGACGACAGACCCGGCAGTTTGTGACACGCCTCTTTTTCCTGCTTTATGTTCTGCGCACACCACCCACCGCCACACGTCATCGAGTTCCCGAGGACGGACAACGAGTGTGCAGTAGGCACTGTATCATCTGCGATAAGACGGAGGTCAGCAAAGGCTCCGAGTCGGGACCGTGTCGGTAAAGGGAGACGCTGTCGAGCAGAAGAAGGGCGCATCTACCTTACGTGGGTGCAGGCCAAAAAAAGGGGGAAATGCCGCAGGGCGCATGGTATCCAATCGCGCGAACGCACGACAACGGTAGAATAGAGGCGATGAGTTGACGAATGGAGCGAGGAGGGATTATGAAAAAGGCCGCGCCGGAAAAAGTGTACACGCGGATGACGGGCATGCCAGTTGAGAAAGAGTGACGACACGAGACGCAGCACAGCGGGAGGCAGAAGGAGCCCTGCCCTCAGCGTATAAGCCCACCACTTATAGATCCGTACTTATGGAGCCTAGACGCGCACGCAGGGGAGGAAGGACTGCGGAAGAAGGGGCGCGCAGGAACACTGCCACGCTCGCAACGTGCGGCAAAATGGCAAGAACCGCAAATCACAGAGGAGGAAGTGTAGCAGATGGTATGATATGAAACGAGGGAATGATGGCGGGGATACACAGAGGCCAGAATGCAACGCGCAAGCGATGGAAGATTGTGCTTGGCAGACGACACGGAGTGTGACGACGCCGACAGGAAGAATGGTGACGGGAAAGACGAGAGAATTAGTACTCACAGACCATACAAAAAAGCCTGTAGAAGTTCTTCCTACGCCCGCTCGTCGCATAGAGACGTGCGGTGGAGGAGCATCGTCCGACAATACCTCTACTGACACCTGTCGTTGCAGCGTCGGAAGATGATCCTCCACCGCACGAGAGGAGGGTGGATCGGCGGAAGTACGTACGAGCTGGGCAGGCCTTGATATCGGCGCGCTGGTCGAGCATGGTATGCACAGGGCGAAGCGTGCGAGCGGGCGCTCGTCGTCAGCTCGTCGTTGCCGTGTACCGTATGCGCTGCAAGGATACATAAACCAGCCGCACAAATACAGAACGCGGGGTGCGACGTACAACTTTTCCCCGTTCGTCGAGACGATTGTGGCGCTCGCGACGCTCGAAAAACAGCCGCATCCCCTCCACGCTCGAGCCAGAGCCAGGGCTCCTTCGCACGTCGAACCACCGGCCTTGGTCGCGCTCAAGCTGCCCAGAGAGGGCTACTACCATCTGGGCTGGCGTAGTGACGGCGGTTCTGAACTAGCCGCGGTCATTAGTCTACGGGACGCAGACGTGACATACGGTAATGACCTGGCTTCGCTGGCGGGCATTATCCGCGGTCATCTGAGTAATCGAACGAGAGACCGTCGCCCTCGCTGATGGACTCGGCGCTGAAGACGGGGGACTCAGAGACGCGCGCCATTGCCATGTAAGTCAACGCGCGACGGGTGGGTGCGGAAGAGCGGGAAGCCGTAGAAGGGACGTGGAAGAGATGGGCGCTTTCTTTTGAGACTCCGCATTTAACCTTACACGTGACCGCATCCCATCAGCTCTCCTGCCACAACTCTTGCGCGCCCTGTCCGCTACACCCGTACTTTCTGTGTGCCTGCGTGGATTTGTCCTCCTCTGAGCCCGTCGAAAGAGGAGGCGGGCATCTATACCGCGGTTGCTACAGTGCCGGCGTTCGGAGCACCGATTACTGGACACGTCCAATATAAATCCTGCTTCCAAGTCCTGCCTCATAAAGAGCGCTTATCGGGAAACCCTGTCCTACTTGTTACGAACACCCACGCCGACGTCACTATGCACACTGGCAGCACCGGCCAAGTTGAGTATATGTCTTACTGCTACAACTCATATCTTCGGTAATGTACGCCTGTGGTGCGCGCTGGACACCTGAATCCTGCTCGTGTGACCTGGAAGACGTACCGCGAGGAACGTCGGGCCGTCCATGTCTCTCCCAATTGTACCTGCCTGAGGGACAATGCTCCTAACTGAGACTCATCCCAGTGTGAAAGGTCAACTGTACAATCGAGTGTGCTCTCCGTTTCCGAGTCTCTCCTTCCCGAGGTACGTTTTCTCTGGCGCTCATTCAACTCTTGAGGGACTTGCAAACTGCAGCTAGTGGGATGATACGTAAGGGGAGCCCTGCTCATCTATCATGGTGTGCGGCTGAGCAAACATGAACCCACGAGGTTTGCACCCGGCGGAACAGTCGGTTCCGGAGCGTTGACAAATGCTTCCGCGTCCTCGTTCTTCTCCTCCTCCGTAATCGATGGTGGGTCGGTATCGCGCTACGCAACGAGATATGACTTACATCCGTGCTAGGATTACGATATAGGACCTGAAAATGAGGCTGGAGCGCCAACCCAACGTACGCAGCGCCAGACATCCTTACTGCGGGTGCCCTGACGCGCTTCAGCGAAAGTGTACACTTTGGAACAAGAAGCGCTTGACACAGAGTTCCGGAAAGAGTTCCCGCCAGACCCGCAGATCGGCAGCGAGATGGCTGACGGCGCGCGCGTCTGGAGAGTCTACCGCAAGGAGGCTGACGCGTATGACAACGCGCTGCTCGAGGGCTGGAGCGAGACTCTGGACGTGCTGCTCATCTTCGTGCGTGGCGTATTTTTCAGGCAGTGCCTAGCTGACTATGATTAGGCTGGTCTTTTCTCGGCCGTGGCCACCGCGTTCGTTATCGAAAGCTACCAGTTCCTGCAACCCGACAACGCAGCGTACGTCGCTGCAGCACTCTACATCCTCGTCACTGCGACGAACAACTCTACTGGGCTCACTCTTCCTGCGCCGCCTGACCTCGGCTTCAAGTCGTCTGCTTCACGCTGGATAAACGGCTTGTGGTTCACGAGCATCTTGCTCGCGCTCACAGTCGCATTCCTCACCATCCTGGTGAAACAATGGATAACCGAATATCGCGCTCGAAACCGCGCGTCGGCGAAGAGCTCGCGCGCTTGGGCTCGCCGACGCGAGGTTTACTCCAAAGCCCTCGAGCGCTGGCCTGTCGCTGAGGTGGTCTCGTTTCTCCCGTTTCTCCTGCACCTGTCTCTGTTCTTGTTCTTTGCTGGTATTGTGGTTTTTCTCTGGGCGCTGGATCGGTCTACTGGAGTCTGGATCTTGCTGCTTGGGATCTCGTTGGTTGTCTTTTACCTCGGGTGCACGTTCCTACCTCTCTGGATCCCGGAGTGCCCAACGGCTACTCCGCTCGTGCATCAGATTCGTAAAGCGACACTCTCGCTCGTTATCTCGTCACTTCGCGGATGTATACGAGTAGCGGGGTTTGCTGCCTCCGTCAGAGCCTCCTTCACGTGGCGCTTGCGTCGATTGCAGAGGGCACTTAGGTCGACGACAGGCTATCGTGTCACCCTGAAAGTCATCGATGGCGTTGTTCGCACATGTAGACGTTGGATTTCCATTGTGCGGCGCGTTTATGAGTTCCCGTATCTAGCGCGGAGCTCCACGAACGCGCCAGAGAACAGTGATGCTGATCCTGTTCAACTGCCGACGTCGAGCTCTCCACCCCCGACCGCCATGAATCGTCTCTTCGTTATCTGCACCCGCACGATCCTCCGGGTGAACAAAATTCTCCCAGCGCTGAGGAGGAGCTTCCAGATGGCGACTGCGCTGCCAGAGAGGGTCAAACGTGTAGAGAATCTCCGCCGAGATAATTATGCGATCAGCGTTCACATTGCAACACATCTCGATGCCCTGGACGCGTCGGCTCTTCTTTGGCTTATATTCGATGTCTCGAACACCGACGCCGTTGCAGTCGGCCTCCAAGCCCTAGGAGGCATCCATCCACTATCACCACTTGCGATTCGATTTCGAGCTGACCGGAGGCTCATGGGCCTTACGGAGAAGAATGCGTTTACAATGTCTTCTGCGGACCGTAGTCCCGCTGAAATCCTCCGCGTTTGCCGGAGCGTGTCCACTATGTCTGACGGTATGTCGCGCCAGATAAAAAACCCCGAGTCGCTCGTGGCACGAGTGCAATCTTTGTTTCGTTGTCCCAATACCGAATACCCGGATCTCTACGTCCTTTTTCACCTATCAAGGTATCCCTGGGCAATTCCTGTGCATCATCCCGAATGGTACAATTCGTCACGCTCCTTGACCTCAACCACTATATGCTTCCTGTGGGCGTTCCTGTACATCACGCTTAGTCCGGGGGAACCTTGGCCTCTGCACATTCTCCTCTGCTGCAATCCTGCCAGTCTCGCGGCTGACGACTGGGCTGTTGTTCTGAATGCACTCCGTATTCTCAGGCTGGATGACGGCTTGATCAGCACCTGCAACGCATTGGATGCAGCCGCAATGGTGATGCGTGGCGCGGCAGAGATCGAGAATAGATTGATCAGGGATCGGTTCAGTGACTTTGTTACTCGCTTGCTGCAGCATGTGGAGGATCTTCGGGGAGGTCATCATTTCGGCTGTCCTGCTGGCCAGTTCCCACCGATTCTGAACTCTATCACGATGGAGTTCCTTGCAACTCGGCATTTGCAGAGACGTCATGGTGCTGGAAGATTTGTGTATGTCCCAGACGTGGCTTGGGAATGGCTTTGTGACCACGCAACACTAGGCGGGGCTGACCAACCTGCATTTTGGGCTGCGTTTACTGCCCTTTACGATGACATTCCCTCAAATTATGACAGGCGGAGGGAAAGGAACAGGTGCTACGAAATCATCCGAAACGCAATGTCGACTGCCTGGGGACGCGACAAACGGCTTGGTGCTCTCGTTCTGGACGGGATCTTGACTCGACCGAAAAAAGATTATCCAAAAGTGCAGTTATCTCTTTGGGAAATACTGCCAAAGGTCGGGAACTTGACGGGAGAGTCTTTGCCACTCTGGCGCCTTGTTATCGCAGTTGTCGTCGCCCTGCACAGTCTACTAGTCCCGGAGGATGATGCTACCTCCTCGGAGGCACCTGAACTTGGTGAACCGCATCTTGACGCTCTCCTGCACGGTCTCGCGCGCGTCCCGGAGGCATTCTGTATGCATGCGCAGCGGCTCCACGATCAAGGCGATAGCTTGGGGTTCAGCGACATGGATCAGGTGTCCGGCGACGCACACGATGACGTTGGCATTAACGACATGTTACACTTACTCCAGCACTGTCGCGAACTCCGTGCTGGGTGGTTTGCTGACTGTCTCCCCAAATACGGCCGTTGTTTTTCGGACGAGGCACGCTTTGAGGGAATGGCTGTCTACGCACAACTCGATCCGTGTACGAGACCTCGCCACGATTGTGTCGAGAATTCGCTACGCAGGCTCATACCGTTCGATTTAGAGGGTACTTATTAAAGCGGAGTCGACTTGCGTCTGGTTTCTCTCTCTGGGCTCGCGATACTGTGCGATAGTCGTCTTGTAGTCTCCTGCGCAGACTGTAGCTGGAAGAGTCGTTCCAAGTGTCGTCTTACAAGCTTTGTGTCTTGTTATTCTGCTCCCCTGCGCTCACCGCGGCCCGCCGCAATGGAGCCTTATTGGTCCATCTCTGGTACGAGGTGCACTATTCATGCTACATCACTATACCATACGCTAGCGCCTAATATTCAGAGATGCCGTCGGTTTCAGCGCTGCGGCGCATTGCAGCACCTTCTCCATCTCTTACTGTCGCTTGTAGTAACTATGGCACCGAATATATCGCATTTCCGTCTCTAATATCCGTGCGGGCGATTCAACCCTGATCCGTCGGGGGAGTAGCATGTCTAGCGAAACGGGCCGGAGAGAAGGAGCTGCGACCGCGCAGACATGGCGCGGAGGAGGCAGGTCAACGCACGGGCCGGAAGAGGAAGCGATGGCGCATGCATGTCTGCGACGTCTACGCGATGAATGGCGCCCAACACTCACCGCGCTGGGTTGTCGGGCGCTGTAACAAACGACGGGTGTCAGCGGAAGTATCGCCAGGCGGTTGAGTGCACAGTGAACTGCGTACTGGTTGCGCGATCGTCATGCTCAACGCGTGCGCTACTTCGAGCGTGGAGGTTGTAGGAAGAGACGGGCGTACGATAGTCGACTGGATGCGCAAGTAGTCAATCCTAGTTACATGTGACCCGCGTGAAGGGTGTCGGTCGTCTGTTTCTTCCCGCACGGCCGAGGCCACCGGTACTCGCTGACAGGTCCTGTCCGTGTAAAGACGTACGTGTCTTGCTGACAGAATCAGCGTGACTTTATGGCATTCAATATGATCGTAGCCCTTCGTAACGTCATTGTGTGAGCACTACAGTACTGCTTCGGGGGCTGAGCCTCTTCGGCACGTCGATAACGCTCGCCTCCGTCGGCACCTGCGCTGCGGCGCCGCCTTTTTCGCGTTTTAGTCGCCGTTCCATCTCTAAGCGAGTACTAGTAGGGAAAGCGTCAGTGAAAACCCAGGGAGAATCGAAACGAGAGGCAAACGACGTACCAGTCGCGACCTCCTCCTCCATCTTCTCCGCCATCGTGAGGAAGGATTGCAGTAATGGAGTGTGGATTCGTGAGTGCGGAGGAATAATATGTTGGCGCGGTAAAGACACAGTAACGAAGGAAGAGCGGGCTGGGTTGGAGGTGGGTGCGTCACGCAGGCAGACGACAATGGAGGGACGGGCGGAGGAGTTGCGACTCGGCACGACGCTTACTAACGATCCAAAAGCACGGTAGGGGACTGACAGCATATGTAGAGTCTTGTGATCTGCAACATGAGGAAGATGCAGGAAATGTGGTGCGACTGTTGGTACGAGAAATGGTGGCGAACGAACGCATGCGAGACAAAATCCAACACTCACTGCGCCCTGGACACGTCTAGAGACGTTCGAATTCCTATCGAGCTCACTCGTACGGTGAACACGTACTAGCGGTTGTTTCACTTGTTTGTAGGGCGCTGCAGAGACGGATGTCAGCGGAAGCATCACTACGAGGCGGCGTAGGTGACCAACATGAATGTCCGCTGCGACACTCGCGCCGCGGTGCTCACAGCCGACGCCACTTGACGTGTTTCCTGGTTACGAGCGTCGACGTGTGGGCGTGCGATAGTCGACTGTAGACCTTGTGACCAGATGTGACGCGCGCGTGAAGGTGCAAAGACGCCGTACGCGGGTGCCTATTTGCTTGTCCCGCAGGCCCGAGCTCGTCGTCGCGGGGTCGCCATACGCGCTGTGAAAAGACGCGTCAATCACATGCGGATGAAGAGGGCGGAATGTGACGTACAACCTGCCCTCGTTACTGCAGCGGCTGACAACGACGTGGAGACGACTGTGGCACTCACAACGCGCGTGAACGGGCGCATACGCCCAATCACGCCTGAGCCAGGTCGAACGACGGCAATCTCGCTCCTTCCGCTCGTCAAACCACCAGGATTCATCCTGCTCGCGCTGCACAGTCCGGGGCTACTGCTATGATGCCGGTTCCAGTTGCAGCAGGGGTCTTTGTGCGTCGAATAAACTGGCCGCGGTCGTCTGTGTAGTATTCGAACGAGAGACCGTGGCCCTCGCCAATGGACGTGTCGCTCTCTACGATGGCGATGGAGACTCGAAGAGGTACGCCATCTCCATTGGAAGTCGACGCGCGACGGGAGGGTGCGGAAGTGGCGGGAAGGGGGTGGCGAGAGGGGAGAATTACATAAAGCTGGGAGAGCGTCGGCGCTTGCCTTTCGCGCTCCGCATCGGACCTTACACGTGACCGAGAGCGACAGCCTTGACTCGTATTCGCAAAGATGTCTAAGTCGACCTCAGCCTCAGTCCTGTAACTACTTGCCTTCACTACCTTCATCTAACCAAGGACCGTCTCCGATTTTAGAGCTTGTAATTTTTGCAGCTGAACGCGTGACAGGTTTATGTAATGGGACCTTGCACAATGCACCTGGTTACAAGCGGCGAGCGCATACTGGATTCTGCCCATAGTGATAGTATAGTAGTAGTAGAGTCGGACCAAAGTCGGACTGTAGAAGGTATTTGGACCCGGCGGAACAAGTCCGGATCCAGAGCGGTAACAATTACTTCCGTTCTATTCGTTCTTCTCCTGCACCGCAATCGATGGTGAGCCCGTATCACTCTGCCCTGCGAGACAAGGCTTACGCCTGTACTAGGACTATTACCTCGGATCCGAAGATGCCGGCGCTGAAGCGCAAACCCAATTGCAATGTACGCAGCTCGACATTACTCACTGACCGCGCCCTAACGCGCTCTAGCGAAAGTATACACTCTGGCGCAAGAGGCCGCGCACACAGAGTTCAGCAAAGAGTTCCCGCCCGACCCTGAAGTTGGCTGCGAGATGGCTGACGGGGCGCGGGTCTGGAGAGTGTACCGCAAAGAGGCTGACGCGTATGACAACGCGCTCCTGGAGAGCTGGAGCGAGACGCTGGACCTGTTACTTATCTTCGTACGTAGCTCCTCTTTTAGATAGCCCTTTGCTTATCATGATCTTCAGGCTGGTCTTTTCTCGGCCGTGGCCACCGCGTTCGTTATCGAAAGTTATCAGTTCCTGCAACCCGATAACGCTGCGTACACGGCTGCGGCGCTCTACATCCTCGTCGCCGCAACCAACAACTCTACTGGGCTCACTCTTCCTGCGCCACCTGACCTTGGGTTCAAGTCGCCGGCCTCACGCTGGATAAACGGCTTGTGGTTCACGAGCATCCTGCTCGCGCTTACGGTCGCGTTCCTCACCATCCTCGTGAAACAATGGATCACCGAATATCGTGCTCGAAACCGTGCGTCGGCGAAGAGTCTGCGAGACTGGGCTCGTCGGCGCGAGGTGTATTCCAAAGCTCTGGAGCGATGGCCAATTGCTGAGGTCGTCTCTTTTCTGCCGTTTCTCCTGCATCTGTCTCTCTTTCTGTTCTTTTCTGGGATCGTAATCTTTCTCTGGGCGCTGGATCAATCTACTGGTATATGGATACTCACTCTCGGTCTCTTGCTAGCTGTCTTTTATCTCGGATGCACGCTCCTCCCACTGTGGGTTCCTGAGTGCCCGACGTCTACCCCGCTGGTCCGTCAGATCCGTAGAGTAGCCATCTCAGTGGCTCTATGGTCTCTTATCGCCGCCCTGCGCGGAGTGGTGTACGCTCGTCGAGTCAAAAGGACGTTTTTATGGGGAATTTCCTCACTGCAGGATTATCTCACGTCTCTGTCAGCCTTTCGTGCCGTACTACGCGTCACACGTCGTGCTTTGCGGGTCGGTGTGCTCTGGGTCTCCGTCGAACCTCGCATTCGTCATGCGGAGGGGCAGGATCATAGCGAGCCTGAATCACGCCCACCTCTGAGTTTTGCCATTCGCCTCGCTCGCACTTGCACACGCATACTCCTCAGGCGGCGCACGCGACAAAGCTCTACCAACACAGTTCGCACGAGCCTATGGTCTGGTCTACGAAGCACAATCCGACGTTTATACATATCGTCGCTGCGCCACGATCAGTACACACTGGCAATCGGCGAGCAGATTGAACATCGATGCCTTGACCTTGACGCATCGGCCCTTCGTTGGCTCATTTCGGACGTTTCGAACAGAGATGCAAATGCAGTTGGACTGCAAGCGCTGGGAGGTCTACATCCCGAAGCGCCGCTTGCCCGCCGACTTAGAGCGGACGAGAGGATCTCGGATTTCAAACTCGATGATGCTTTCGTGACACGATCTACGTCTGCGCCTAGTCCTGCGGAAGTCCTCCGCGTCATCCGCAGCATGGGTTGCATGTTTCATAGTAGATCGGTGGGAGCTCCTCTCTATTATCTACGTCACAACGTAGAATATCCAGATCTCGACCTGCTTCGTTGCACTGGTAATACCTTTGACGGCACATTCCCCGTGCTAACTGCCGATTGGTACGACGCATCCCCGTCCCTATCGTCTAGTGCAATACTGGCATTGTGGAGCTTTTCACACCGCATGCCGCGTTTCTCGGAGGATGTCCTGGCTCGAATACTTCTGTGTCTAGACCTTTATGCTCTCTCGGAGGCCGACTGGCAACTAATCGAAAAGTTAGTCAATGTAGTGGACTGGAACTGGACTTTCATGGGTATCTTCCATGCCCTGGACATGACCGCAGACTTGATGCGACGCGCTGCGAACACGGGGGCCGATGCGTCTATGCAACGTTTCGAGCAGTTCTTGAATCACTTTCTGTCTAGACTGTGCGCCTTTTACCACTCTCCGAATACCAGCCTTCCACTCGCATTCCCGGAAATGAGCCCAATCACACTCGAGCTCCTCGCCTCTGCTCAGTTCATCAAGAACTGGGACGAGCTAGGAATGTGGAAATACGTTACTTGGAAATGGCTGTGTCATACGTCAAGCAGCGCATTGACCTCGCCCAGCACGCATAGTATGTTTTGGTCCGCACTATCTGGAAATTACTCCGTGACCAGCACTATGAGGATTGGATACAGAGCGGGATACGATATCTTGGATGTCTGTCGACGCGCGCTGCTTGCATGCCTGGGTTCTGATGTGGACTTTGCTGAAGCTTTGCGAGGTATTCTGGGTGGACAAAAACCGCTTTGGCCGGCACTCCCCAAAACAATTTCAGTGACTGATATAACTTTGCCGTTTTGGCGTCTCACCACCGCGCTCCTTGCTGTACTTGCCTCCCAAAAACGTCTCTCGGAGACGGGGGATCTCGAAGAAAGTTACATTGACGTATTCTTGGTCGGCGTTCGCCATATCGTCCACACGTTCTGTTCGGCGGAACAACAGCTCAGCAAAGGTAGAGGACCCGACAGTATGTACCATCCCTCATCCGAGGGATATCTTGGACGCGACGACATGGTGCACTTCTTTCAGCATTGTCGCACACTACGTCCTCAGTGGTTCTACAGCCACGTAAACCCTCGTTTGCGCCCCGGAGAGTACCACGCTTGGCGCTGCGAGGGCACTGCGACCTATGAGCAACTCACTCCTTGTCTCATGGCTCCGGAGGAGTGTCGTCGAACGTCCATAGGCAGATTAGTACCTTTCGATACAGAAATTCTTCATTCGGAGAACGTAGGACAAGTCTCGTTTTCCGGTCTTTGGTAATCCTGATTCCGGCTGAGCCGACGTTCCTGCTTGTACCACGTAGGAGACTACTGGCACACTCTATCTGCTACTGGTATGCCCACCGGGACTGTAGAGTACGATGATGTCCCAGCTTCGCCGTCGAATAGGACTCGAGTTAGAGGCCGATGTACGCCGGGCCACAAGATCCTGCGCGTCCGACGTCTTCGCGTTCGGCGTGCTAGCGCTTGTATGGGAGTTGTACGTCGGAGTGCACCTGGATGAAAACGGACGTGCAACTGTCCGCCGCTTATTTCAGGACGGATCGCGGCCGTCGTTGGACGTGAGCAGGCTCACCAGAGACTTGCGGTACGTCGTGTCGGATTGCTGGTCGTCGCAGCCGTGGATGCGCCCTACGATGGCGTCGGTGCTTAATCGTCTCGAGAACAGAACCTGGGGTCGGAGACCGTGGGGCTACGTTTCCCCATTGCTTGGGCCGTCTGGGTCGATCTTGCGGTGGTAGACGACCTAATGTTACGTGACCCATCTTCCCGTACATTAAAGATCATGCACGCGATAGAGTGCCTTGTGACGCAATCGAAACCGCTGTTTCGGAGGCTCTGGAAGACAAAAACCACGTTGCAAAGAATGTAGATTACCACCGTATCTCGTCCAGGGGGGAGGTAGGATTTGAAGCAGTGTGAGAAAGCCAGAGCCCACGTAGCTGCGATGGGCAGTGATCACGAGCAATGGAGGCGGAGAGAGCGAAGGGAGGGGTTCGTCAAAGTAAGGTGACATGAGATTCGATGGTAGCGTGAAGAGGGGATCAGACGTCGCAATCATCCGAGAAACGGCTTTGATACAGGCGAAGGACCTTGAGCGAAGCTGGTCTCTGTAAGCCTCCGGAATTACGAGAAAGTGGTCAATGCAGTGGCCAATATTGTTGCCTGAGAACTTGGCAACGCATGAGGCCAGAACACTGCTCTGCTTGGAGTAGCCCGCCTTCGTCCACATCTTGGAAATCATCGACTGTGAGCTCATCACAAAAGGTATTACACCGCGTTGGGAACGAACGTCTCCAACATGCACAGTTGTGACGGGTTCGCGGGGCTCGGTCACCGTCGACGTTGTCCGTGAGCACAAATTCCTGAGCAAGCCGCCTGGGTGAGATTTCAAGAGTTAGGTATCGGTTGTATATGCGTGATTACTCACTCGCCTACCTGACACCCTGCGAAAAAAATGCCATCACGGAGGAAGAGACCAGAGCCAATCGGCCGTCGTCGCCTTCCTCGTCTGCCTCCGCGGCCGCTCGTCGGTTCGGACGCATCGCGGACCCAGGCGTGGTGCCGTTCGCCGTCCCGCCGTCCATTGCCCTCGCCGCCGTCGCGCACGCCGACAGCGCCCATACCTGCTTCTCAATGTCGACAGCCAATAAACAGACTGCCCGGAAAGGTCCGGGGGTCAAACAGGCGCAAACCAACTGGTCTCACTGCCCCGACCATGGACGGCGACGAGCAGGCCCAAGTCCCACCTCCAGAACCACCCACCGAAACGGCAGAGACAGCCCCGGCGGCGGAGGCAGAGCCGCCAGCGGCGTCTGAAACGGGAACAACAGCTCCTGCTCCTGGCACCGCTGCTACACCTGCTCCCGCGCCGTCTCCGGCCCAGAAGGTCAACCACAATGTCCATTACCCGCCGCCTGGACTCGCCCAGCAGGGCATGCACATGGCTCCGCCTCCGTATGCGACCATTCCAGGCGTGCAGTATTACATGCCGTATTACACCTATCCGCCGGGCGCGCCAGGCCAGGCAATGCCTGGCTACCCGCACCCTATCGCCTTCGTCCAGCCCAAGACGTCGCCTGGGAGCCCCTCAGCTGGTACTTCAGCGCAGGCGCCGCCGTCGCCAGAGGACAAGCCCAAGAAGTCGCTGGTCATCGCGTGTTACTCGTGCAAAGGTGCGACACGCAATGCACCGCGTCACCTCGTAGTCTGACAAATGTTTCAGGTCTGTTTCGTCGATCCGCTTATTCACTTAGAGACTCTAACGCTTCGATGATGCAGAGAAGAAGCTGCGCTGCGACATGGCGCGACCAGCGTGCACCAACTGCGCGACGCGCCGTCTCGCGTGTGGCTACCCCGAGGCCGTCCGGCGCCGCGGACCTGGCAAGAAGAAGAAGGCCGCCGAGGCCGCCGCCGCGTCCGGCTCCGCGCCTGCAGAGGGCGCGGGCGTGGGCGCTGTGACCGGCCAGTCGACGGTGCCCGTCGCGGACCTCGTCTCGCAGTACGCGCCGCACGTCGTGCACGCGTACGTCTACCAGACCTCGTCCGACGGTCAGCCGGCCGTCGTCCAGGCACCAGCACCGCCCCACGACCCTTCGCAGCCGCCGCCCATGCCCGCTGACGCAGCGCCGGTCACCCCCGCGCCCGTCAAGCGCGGCCGCGGACGACCAAAGGGATCGACGAACAAGAAGCCCAAGGTCGATGCGCCGGCTGTCGCGCTTGAGGACGAGGACGCCCCGTATGACGAGGAAGATCCGGACGAGACTGACGGTTACGAGGACGCTGACTCTGGTGACGATTACGGTGCGCCGAAGCGGAAGCGCAAGGGTAGCGGTGCCGGTGGCGGCGGGTCCGCTGCACGACGACGTACGTGTGCCATTCATCCATTGCGACGCTTACTGACTCTGCGTAGGTTCAACACGCGTCGCGAAGTAAGAGCTGACTCGTCCTCAAGGTGTCCCAGGTGATTCTGTGCTGTGCCTCTAGTCCTGTGCCTTATATGTACGATTTTCTCGTTGTCCGTGCTCTGACTTTCTTGGTGTATCTTGAAACCCGCTGTACATGTCTCCTTTTTGTGCTTCCGTTTTGTAGGGCGCAGCCTCTTGTACGAATACCCTCCCGACGCGAAGCAACGACTCTGTGAATACACGCGAACCCTGTCTTATCTGTGTATTGCTGAGGTGCGCGGGCAGTTCGGGATTGCGGTTGTCGCCGACTCTGGCTTGCTTCTCTGCGGTCAACACCTAGGTGCAAACCCTGATAGAAGACGCGTCAGCGCAGGGTGCTAATAACGCAGCGAGTGGCAGCTTTATTATGGGCTTATTTTCCGCCTTCTTAGCGCTCCCTGGGTTCGCAGCTCGGCGGCCGCTCGACGCTGTTGCGCGTGCAACGGTACAAGCAGCGGTTGCACAAGCCTATGCTGCGCACAGGTTGGCGCTTCGAACCAGATACACCAATATAGCGCGCTGGTCGCGCCCATTTACTTCCTACCGTTCAACGTTCTGCTCGAAATTCTCGCGCGCCTCGCTCGATCTTGACTAAGCCAGTGTATTACCGTATCACGGCTACGTCCCGTACACTACTCATACAGTGGCGATCGGTTGCGCATGCCGGGACTACTGGAACGCTATGATGGAGTCCGCTTGACTTGTCTGTTTGCGACGGCCTCTCGGGACTGTTTGGTTGCGCGAAAGCGCGCTGGTCGACTTGACATTACGCATCTCGGGATACGAGCAAAATATGTACAGCGCCACGCGACCTCTTCCCCTCCGCTGTTTTCTCGCGTTCGATCTTGAACCCTGTGTGTAGGACGAAATGGGACTTGACCTACGAGACCGTCAACCCTTCTTTAAACAACCCCGTGTCTGTCTGTCTCCCTGAGACATGGTCTACACTCAACCAATATGTACTCAAACGTGCGAGTGATATACCTCCCCTGACAGCAACCACCCCAGCCTCTACCGTCATAGTTGCAGTGATTTCAGGCTGCTTCTCTGCTCTAAAACAGGGATTACATAACATCCGTGATTCCAAAAGAAACAAACACAAAAAGTGAAGGACTTACTTTGTATATCGCCTGCCTCGCCTCATCTTCTCAAGGTCCTCGGCACTTACAGGCTACAGGGCCCGCTCTGTGTCGGGTACCTCTGTAATCTCTGCCCGTGTAGAGTTACGCTTACTACGGGGATGCCCCGCCCCCGGAGGGGAACCGAACCGAGGACCTCCCTCAAATTTTGCTCGGAAGTTGAACGGCCGCGGTGGTCCAATGCCGCGTTGACCATTGGACCACCGCGGCCTGAAATACAATATCCATGCATCTGTCAAACCTTGAAACCGTACCTTGTATACATTCAAGGTTCTCACGAAGATCGCGATTCCTCCCGCGCCGGCGCTCGTTCACCTGGATCTTGGTTGTGCTTCCGACGAAATCAAACTTCCCTCAGCAGTGCTTATACTTCTCAGGAGACTCTGAATCGAACGCTGCTCTCGAATGCGTCAAGCCTGGCCTGATCGAGCGCTCACTGCTGACCAGCTATGACTCTGCGATTGCCGAACATCCGCTCAAGAGCTACATCCCGTTCCTGTTGACGATATCTTGGATATTGATGCAAAGTCTTACTGAAACGGCATCCCGTCATGCTGTCAAATTATCGTCGCTGCCGACGTTGAAGATGCACCCCCTGCAGGGAGCGCCTTCTTGGTACTTAGGAGGCCTATACCGCGTTCTTCAGGGACCTTGTCCCTCAGCAAGTACACGTGCATTATGAACGCTATAGTACAGTATGTGCGCCTTCAGATGCTGCTGCAGACGAAAGACGAGATGGCATCGTTCCAGTTACCCGATCCAAGGCGTGTGACCCAGGTGAACTGCGTAAGGTCGTCGATACCGGGAGACTGGGTCGTCAGCCTGTCGCGATGGTCAGAATGCTGTGCGAACTTATATTGAGACGACTCGGAGTGCGTACTTCGGGGGAGGCGCCTGAGGAGCGTCCACTGGGCATCCCGGGGTTCAAGTACGGCCGTGCACTGTCACGGTACGATTGATCAGCTAGATAGGTCGCGGGATATAGGGGAAGAAATTTTCTTCTACTCTGAGACCGGCATCTGGACCCCAGGAGCTGGCGATTCTGTTGAAGTCCGAAGGCATGTTGATACAGAGGTTGAGAGGAACCGAGGGGAAGTACTCTGCACGAGGTTGAGACTCTAGATGCCCGAATCAGAGTACACGTACTCTGTGTGCCTTGCTAGATTTAATCTCAGTGTCTGGATGATACTAGATTACAGCGAAGCGCGAGACGTACGAAGTGGATGTCTGCTGTGAAGAAGACGCCTGGACTCTGGAGCAGCACGCTGCGACTCGGCATCAGTCCGAGTCTCAGCTACTTATGCATAAAAGCAAGAGACCCACCTCGACAATGGTCTCGTTTACTACTGGGATAGTAGCGCCGCTCGCAATACTGACAGCGAGGGAAGCAGCGAGGAGGACTTTGACGAACTTGAAGCTGAACATGAGAACTTGACTTCAAGTTGTGAAGACGAGTTCTTGTGCTAACCAGAGGTCAGTGCAGAGCTATCTCACCCCTCCCCTTGCTCTTATACTTGAGCATGCTCTGCCCGAGTTGTGCGCAGCGCCAGCCATGGCCATCGACACCCGCATGCAAGGCGCCGATCCTCCCGATTCGGATCCGGGGTCCATACCAAGTGCATACGGCGCACGATTCTCCGATCCACCGACATGCTCTGGACCAGTACCCAGCCAATACGTCAGTAGCGCCTGAGTCGTGGTCAGGGCTTAGGCAAGATGAACCTCATGGTGCGGGGGACGATGGCCTTGAGCGCCTTAGCACGCGTCCCGTTCTGCTCGGGGGCGTTCACCTCTACCGTAAGGCATGTTCACCACCGTGACTGAGGGATCCAGATGTGAACAGACCCTGTACGGAACTCGTACACGTTGGCCTGAGGTACGGCCATGTTAGACCATACTGCACTGCGCGTGTAGCAGCCACGAACAGTAAGTATCAAGCGCGCGCAAGCTCAAATTCATACCGAATATGTCGCGTTGCACCCCTTGGCCGAGTTTGATGGAAGAGAACGAAGAGTATTGAGCCCAAGTTTCAGTTGCGGCCGACGCCGGACGCGGTTCACGGCTTGACCACCATCATGGACGCACAAGTGCAAATCCTCATTGAGCAGACCTTGACTCGGGCATGCTCTAACGAACGAGAAAGGGCACACCTGTAGGACCTGTCATTTGCTAAAATAAGCACAACTGACAATTTAGCAGAGCACGGCGCCGTTGGATGCAGATACACACGCAAAAATCCATGCAGCGCTTACATCGGCTTATGCAGCGCACCAGTTGGCGCTGAAGGCCATATACGCCAAGGTCGCGAGTAGCGTCAATCTTCTTGGGCCTATAAACACGCTGCCGTCCGACATCTTGCTCGAGATTTTCGCGCGCATGGATGTCAACGCTCGCATTACGGCGTCGCGCGTCTGCGTTCACTGGCGAACGACTGCATTAGACTCTGCTACGCTTTGGAATACCCAAGGGTAAAACAACGGCATTGTCTGAACTGCTTCGGCGGACGAAAGACGCACCAGTCAACTTGTCACTGGACGTCATCGGAACGACGCGCGATGTCGCGGATGCACAGCAGATTCTCGCTCCTGCGTTCCGGCATCTTCGAACCCTCGCCCTCCGCATCCAGTGCGAGGCCGATGAGCCGGACGAGTCCGAGGAAGAGGATTATAAGGACGCTGCGGAGATGTCCATCCCTTCCGCCCCGACGCTCCGGGAGGCGCGACTCGTCTCTTTCTGTGACCAGCTCGGTCATCCTACAGCTCGTTTCAAGTTTTCTTCCGCTCAAGACTCGTATGTGGCACTCCAATCTCTCGCTATTGGGCCAGCAGGCGGAGCGACTTTAAAGTCATGGCCGTCCATCCCTGGGCTTCATCGCCTCCACTATCAGTGTACAGACGATAAGACGGTAACGATGCGCCGCCTCCTTGACATGATCCGCGGCAGTCCTCTACTTGAACATCTCGTTCTCGAAAATATCCCGAGCGTAATCGAGGCTACCAGCACCGGCACTCCCATCTCGCTTCCACATCTACGTACGCTCGGTCTCTCCGGCACGTCTCAGACAGAGATATTCCAGCATCTCCTCGAATCACTTTCTAGTCCCTCACGGTCGCTCAAAGTCCTTCGTATCGCATCGAGAAACTCCGAGGCAATCTCCTTCTCGTGGTTCACGGCGGAAAACACATCAACCCCGGAGTCTTTGTACTGCATTACGCGCATGAGCTTGGGCCCTCGCGATCCCGGCTACGAACATGGCCATACGGACAACACAATGTACGCTCTTCGAGTTGACTATGTGCAAGGCCCGCGCCGTTTTCTATCCGATATTTGGAACCCAGCCGAACTTGCTCTCGGAATCTTCTCCAGGATTCGTCTGCTGGCTGTCGACGGCCACTTCTGGTCGAGCTTACCGGAATATACAGAGTTCCCCATTCTGGAAACTCTCGTTGTCGTCGGTCTCCCGCCGCGCAATCGTGTTGGCGCCAAGGCGCGCGTATCTTCGTTGCGCCATCTGTGGCTCTACATTGGCCGGAGACAAGGCCGAAAATTTTGGAGCGAGAGCTGGAGTGCATACGATGTCATCTTCTTTCTGAACGAAGAGATCATCAGAGATTTCGACGGCCCGATGGAGAGAATAGTAGTCCGCACTGGGTACCTTCAAGACGACTACAGCATTCCTCAAGTCGAAAGATATCTTGCTGATTATGCCAAAAGCGTCGAGATTGATGAAACTGATGTCGGGTTCGTACGCACTTGTATTCAAGCGCATTTTTCTTCTGTCTCACTTTCAACCAGTCTCAGAGAATTCAGTGCGATTCTGGACTGGTTCCCGGACCCTTCTACATGGCAGCTGCAACCTGGTATCGATGAGTAAGAAGTGGTAGAGTACGCGAGTGGGCCATCGTCGGATCGAACGATGCGCGTTCTCCTCAACCGCTCTGTGTCAACCCGCGTACTCAATATACCACTATAGCTATGTTGTCCCCGTATGATGCTATAATCTATCTATTCGTATCGAGAGGACAAAGCATGATGATGATGATCAACGGCTAGGTCCGGTTGTCTAGCTCGAATGCCTTCCGCAACAAACGACATCGATAAAAAGTTGCAAGAACTCTTACACGAGTCACTCACTCGTGTCTGCGTTGATGCACAACTAGACCGCCTGCGCTTGTGCGTACAGAGCGTCGCACACACCGTATTCTGCCGTTGATATTTGTGGCCGCAGAGTTCCACGCCCGTTTGACGCAGCTGCTCATGCGGAACTCTATGCTTCCCTCACCGGCACATACGCAGCTCATCTTGCGGCCATTCAAGCGACATTCTTGACTTTTGCAGCCTCTGCAAATGCTGTAGCGCCCATCAACCAGCTTCCACCCGACGTGCTGGTCGAGATCCTGGCCTGGTTGCCCAATTATGCGCGAGTCAAGGCATCGCACGTATGCTCGTACTGGCGCTCAACAGCGCTGGAGTCTGCTACGCTTTGGTCCGACATCGACACTACCGTGACGCGCAAGGCGAACCCACTCGTCGAGCTTCTCCGGCGCACGAAAAACGCACCCGTGTCCGTCAAGGTCACCATCCTAGGAAAAATTCGTCGCGTAAAAGCTGTGTACAGGTCTATACTGCCTCATATGCCCCACATCAAGGCTCTTGATATTTTTATGGACGGCGACGACGCAGACGAGGTCGAGGAGGTCTCTTTCGATGGCCTAGAAGTCAACGTTCCCCCCGGCCCACTACTGGGAACCCTAGTCATACGAGCCGATGATTGGACAGACCGCATTGAGGTCAAATTCTCCGATGCGCCTGGCGCTTTCGCTTCGCTACAACGCTTGCATCTCGGGGCTACGCCAATGTCGACGTTCAAGCACTGGCCGGATCTTCCGTCACTCGTGGATCTGCGGTTTCAATGGTGTGGTCTTGGTACTGGCAGTAGCTCTCCGTTCGACTTGCTCGAAAGGGCGCTACAACAATCCCCAGCCCTGGCGCAGCTTGTGATCAGCGACATCCCGTACCCAGATCTTGACGATCCTATGCGAGCTATCGAGCTGCCCAATCTTCAACACCTAGGTATTGCGGGGAACGTGGAGACACCCGAGCCTATGGGCGTACTTCTCAAGTTTTTCTCGTCGCCCAAGGTCCCGCACGTCAGCCTATACGGCTTCTCCCTCGATGACTTTTCGCAACCGCTGCGGTTCGTCATTGAAGAAGATACACCAAACGTTGTTGAAGCATACGTTAGCCGCTACTCCACATCTCCAGAGATACAGTACGGTGCGAAATTCTCCGGGATCGATGGGGAGAAGCCGTATAGTCTACGCACCGTGGACGACCGAGGGTTCTCCCGGACGCTCTACTGTCTCCCAAATCCTCGCGAAGTGATTGGGGAGTATAGTACCACGCTACGCCGCCTCTTCATGGACGTCCACTCGTGGAGATACCTTATGGGAGACGCGACCACTGCGCTCGAGGCGCTCGAGGACCTCACCATCTTCGGCTATCCGTTCTTCCTCACTTTCGACGACGCGATTGTGGGACCGCTCCTCCTTCCGTCTCTCAAGAATCTTACAATCTATATTGGGACCCAGTTGCACGGGGGTCTGATGCCAGAGGACTGGGACGCGGAAATAGTCGAGGCGTTTCTGAATCTGCATATCGGGGGCTATCAGTCCCCGCTCGACACGCTGAGACTTTACGGAGGCTTCCTTGACGTAGACGAAGAAGGACGGGAGCTAGAGTTGCAGGAGACCTCCTTAGCTGCTGCTCGCAGCGCGCTGAAGGACCGCGCGAGAATTCTTGATATTCGTATCGGAGAGATTAGGTCTGTCGGGTTTCACGCGATGACGTCCGCCGAGGTTGACTGTAATTTGCAGCACCGCCGAGTTTAACAGGATGGAGTCGTGGATCCCAGATCCGCCCTGGGCGCGCTCCCCGACTCGTAGAGCAGAACTATGATCATAGCAACGACGCCTCCGCAGCCTTCAGTTCTCGCGTGCGAGCGTCTAGCCAATCCTCGTCTACTGGCGATGCCGCGTCGAGAGCGTTCATCATGTACGCTTGTAGGAATTCGTTGCGCTTGATTGCATAACGCGGTCCGGCCGCGTCTTCGCCGTCCGAATCTGAGAACGTTTGCTTTCGCAGGAACTGTTCGACGGTTGCTGAGCCCCCCGTACTGAAACAGTCGATGTATGCATCTAGGACTGCGTCAAGGGGTGCAACTTGCGCAGACAAATCATGCTCACCGAGAGGGGGCACACACCACGTGAGCTTACGGGGAGCAGCGACAAGTGCGACGACGCGTTCGTAATCATCGTACGGATTGATGAGGTTCTGGAGCTCTTCGAGAGCCTGATGACGAGTGAGGTACGCGCTGGTTACGCGTAGCCGACGGAGCGCTTGGCGACGGAATGCACGAAGGATAGTGCAGGCTGTCGATAAATTTCCCAGTTTCCGGCAGTGCTGCACTCAGGAGTCAGTCGAAGAAGCAAATGAAGGGATATTTGCGCACGAAAGCGATCATGATCCATTGGTCAAATCGAGCCGCGCGATCCTCGACCTGGTCGGGTTCCAGGAGAGATGTGAGGACCCACGACTCTATCTTTGACCTGGACCCGAAAGGATGAGCATTTGAGCACGAAGGACCTCATATCCACTCACTGCAGCTGTAATGACTCCTCGAGCGCGCCAGAGGCCCCGACTAGCGGGTACCACAAACACTCGTCGCGCGTGATACGGAGGTATACCTCAGACTCGAGGGATGTAAACTCCTTAGCGAGTTGGTACGCGTCTTGGGCAGTGATAGGGGCCCTCGCAGCGATCTTGTGGGCTGGAACCCATACAGGCCTGCCGGTCGACGGTTCGACTTGCTATAATAGGACGGGAGCTATAAACGCCAGGACAATAGAGGAGATAAGCACGCACCTCGAGAAACTGCTGGATCTGGTTGATGTGGTCTATGTATGACATGCTGGCGGGGAGTGGGAGGTTCAGGAGGAGGTGTGCTTGTACAGGCGGACGGCCAGCAGGGTTCATAACCGTTCGCGGAGGCGCCCGTCCGCATGGTTACGTTGTACTCGCCACGTTGTTTTCTTCACAAATCAGGTCGACTTCGACAGGAGAGTTGTTTACACTGGTGTGCGTTCGGCAAGCTGTCAACACGTGCTCTGCGGGAGCTGTGCGACGGTGCATGTCAAGGAAGGAAAGAGAGGGGTCGGCTTCTTCCGCCTGAAACGCAAGTGACATTTGATCCGCAGGGCTATTGAGCGCAAGTCGGTGAGCCCTATCTTACAACGCGTCGACACAGTCATATACCGTAGACAGTGAATAGTAAATGGGGCCTGCCACTACTCAAAGTCTGGCTAACCTCCAGTCGCAAAAGCTGCCTCACGTCCTCGGAGGCGGCACAGCGATATCATCGCTCCGAGCTATGAGTTGGAGCGCACATCCAGGGCGGGTCTGGAATCCAGGACCTCAGAGCCGTACGCTCGGCTTCGCTATGACAACCA
This sequence comes from Exidia glandulosa HHB12029, assembly GCA_001632375.1. NCBI lineage: Eukaryota > Fungi > Basidiomycota > Agaricomycetes > Auriculariales > Exidiaceae > Exidia > Exidia glandulosa. The sequence goes on from KV426317.1 coordinate 23,569, forward strand.
GTAAGCCTCAGCGGATGAGAAAGGAATACGGACTCGCCTAAGCTTTCCATTCCTGATATCGAGCACATTCGCGCGGTCTTGAAGCGCGCTGCGAACGTCGACCAGGTAAGAGGCGTTGAGTTCCGCTTCCTGGGCGAGATCCCAACAGTCCAGGTCAAATTCCCCGCCGTAAAGTCGAAGCGTCTCGAGCGGGGACGTGAAATCTGTGATTTGTTGATCTAGAAACTCTTGAACGTCTTCAGCGTCCCATTCTTCCGGCCGATGGGACACGATGTAGATTGTTATGTTTTTGACCGATGGAACGCGAAGTGGGCCTGCGACCTTATGCAGGCCGGCGATTGTGAAAGGGTCGCCGAAGATGACAAGGTCCTCAAGTGCAACGAGGGTGACGCTTGTGCTCGCAAGCAAGTGCTTCCAAGACTGGACGTCTACGAAGAGCCGCTGCAACGTGGTGCTGTACCCCGTGATCACGTCGCGCGGGGTCAGGAGGCAGTAGAGAGTGCGTGTGAATCTGCGGTTGTCCACGGCCCGCAGACTGAACGATGTCTCCTCATCCCCGTGATAGAACGGTGAATCGTACTGTATCCCCGGTGGAGCGGAATATCGCGTGATGTAGGCGTCGACAACGTTAGGTGTGTCCTCTTCGATGACAAAATCTAATGCCTGCGAGAAGCTGTCCTCCGGAGCGTATCCATACATGCTGACATGCTGAACGTCGGACGACGACAGAAACTTGAGCATCACGCGCACAGTCTCCAGACCGCGCACATAGCCCGCGAGTCCGAGGTGTCGAAGATTCGGAAGGTTGATAGATCGATTAGGGTCGTCTAGGCCATCGTAGGGCACGTCGCTTATCACAAGTCGCGACAGGAGAGGACACTTTCGCAGCGCCTGCTCGAGCGACTCGAAGTCAAACGGTGAGCCACGGTACGTGTCGTCCACCTGGAATCGGAGATCCGTGAGGGATGGAAGATCTGGCCAGCGTGTGAATGACGACCATAGAGTCGCCCCGAGGTACAGTCGCCGCAGAGAGCCGAAAGCCCCAGGTGCACTGGACAGTTCGACGTCAATGCAATCCCTCCAAATGTAGGAATGTACGATGAGGCTCTGCAGAGGCGGGCTCGGTGGGATCTCAAGCTTTAGACCATCAAATCTGACACCGACCTCCTTGGCGTCCCCACCCAGGAAGATGTCGAGAGCTTTCATGTGGTGCGTATGCAAGAGCAGAGCCGAAAATGCAGCTCTCGTCTGCCGCAAGGTGCCTCTGAACCGGGCTGCAACAGACGTTGGTGCGTTTTTCGCGCGCCGCAGAAAGCCCACGAGTTGGTCTGTCTTGCCATGCGTCACGTCGAGGATGATGGAGGACCAGAGCGTGGCAGATTCAAGAGCAGTCGAGCGCCAGTATGAGCATACGTGCGAAGCCTTGACAAGCGCGCTGCACGGTAGCCAGGCCAGTATCTCGAGGAGGACGTCGGGTGGCAGTCGGTTGACGGGTGCAACAGCATTGACCGAAAATGCAAATGCGCGGAATGTAGCCTGGATGGCAGCAATATGGGCGGCATATGTGCCAATAAGAGAAGCACAGAGTTCTGCATGAGCAGCTGGGCATGAAACTCTATGTGCAGTGTATCAACGGCAGGATAGAGTACGCGCGACGAAGTACGCACAAGCGAAGACGGTCAAGCTGCGCGTCAGCACAGACGCGAGTAAGTGACTCGTGCACAAGGTCCTGTAGCTTCGTGTCGACGTCGGAAGGCATGAGTGGCAACGGCAAGTTCCGCATCTTCTTCCACAACTTCCGTGTGCACCACGACCTGACACGACATACAGCTTATGGGCATACGTCTGAAAAAAATCTTTTCGACTACCATAGTAGAGTCGCATTCGAACGGTTGTGACACGGCCCAGTGTCAAACAAGCTCACGGATGCATACGAGACCCACCGCTCAAGCCAAGGGGGGTGCCGGAAGCAAATGACCGCCCGGGGTCGCCTTTCGCTGCAGGTCGGGAAAGAGGGACCCACCCACCTAGTATCCGCGGATTTGCCTCCGATTTGCCTCCGATTCCGCGGATAAACATCCGTTTGCTTCCGTCAGAGGTTATCTACCTCCATTTGGGATACTGTAAAAGAGCTTTCAGGGTCTAGAACATATACTAAAGCATATATACAGTTACATTCACGGCATACTGGCAAGCCAAGATGTCCCACACAGGTCGGTCTTAGCGGCCAGTGGAACCGTGAAGTGCTCAAACACGAAGTTGGCACTTTCAGACACAGAACTCGGGCTCAGAGTAGCATTTTCATTGCAGTCAGCAGCCTCTGAGCCTGATTGAAGCACTATCGGAATTTATATTTCAGAGGTCACAAAATCCTGTGGCGGCCCCTCCGGGGACCCACCCACCGGCGCCCCCCTTGGCTCAAGCAACCTCCCGCAACACCGTGGCGCGACGGGCGGCGATGCTTTGAGACAGAAATCTCTTTGTGGCGGATTGACCCACGCTCAGACTTCCTTCCTCTATGGCTTGCCACGTCGAGCAACTCCCGACCATCTTGCGCATTGGGTCGATGGCGATTGCGGTCTATGAGTACGTCCTCTTTATTGTGGAGTGTCTTTGAGTCTTACGCTGGACGCGCTTGCAGCTATATATGGACCCTCCCGTACGAGGCGCGCTTACTATCCCGCGGCGTCGTCTGTCGCCCGTTCATGCTATTTTTCTTCAACCGGTACGCGACGATGCGTCTATCGTGATTGAAGCTGACAGCGTGAGGTAGATAGGTTGCCATTGCTACTGTGGCGGTCAGCAATATTGGATTCCTGAAGGGCGGCTTCTCCGTCGACGCATGCGAGCATTACTTCTGGGCTGCTCCGACGCTCAAGGTCTTTGCGTGTCTTGCGACACAGGTTATCGTTGCTGTCAGGTGCGTGTACTCCGATTTACGCAGCTCAGCTGGTTCTGATGCACGCAGGACATACGGTCTCTCGAGGAAGGCGCCGTGGGTCAAGTGGACGATGATATGCGCGCTACTTGCCTGCTTCTCGGTGATTCTAGAGTTTCAATGTTGGAAGATGTACTGATTAGCGGGTTCGCAGGTGCAGATGTTTGTGAACGTCTACAAGCGCGTCCCACTTCAGAACGATCACTTCAAGTATGTTTTACCCTTGCCGCACTTGGTGTCGCTCACCGCTATTCTCATCAGCTGCACCTCTGGGAACTTTACGCCATTCCGTCTAGCATGGGTGCATCATCTCGCCGCTATGTCGTTCGACATGCTCGCGCTGTGCATCTCGTCGGCGTACATTCTACGACACGCACCGCGCCCTCTTCGCATGGGATGCGGTCTCACGGGCTTCCCTCGCACCATGTTCGAGCAGGGACTCCTCTACTATGTTGCTCTGACCCGTGAGTAACGTTCACCGTCTTTCCGCGCTCCCTGACCCCACCATGACAGTGATCAACGTCGCAAATCTCGTCTTCTACGGGATGACCCGCGTCTCTCTGCAGAGTTCAGCGTACGTTATCTCTCTAGCCATGCGATATGGAAGGGTTCTAATGTCACATCCAGCGCAAGTCTCGGCTACGTGATCAGCTGGATCATGGCGCAGCGCATTCTCATCGACTGCACGCCCTTCTTCGCCACTCGGTCCGACAGTCTCTTCATCACGCCCCGCTGCGAGACCGAGAAGTCGCACGACCTTGCGGGGCTACCGGACTTGCCCTCCCTCGCGCAGCCGCGGGTCAGCGTCCCAGGCTCAAGTCCGTGGCTGCAATTCGTCGACAGCTTCAAGACGAAGGAGGGGCACGGTGGAACGTCCGCGTCAGTACCGGTGTCTCTTCCAAGTGAGGACGAGATCGAGACGTGGAAGCGGCCTCCACCCACGCATGGAGGTGTTCATATCCAGGTCGACGTTCAGACTGATAGAAGGATGACCGCTGTTCTCGGTTACGCGACTGAGAATAGGATAGAAGAGGGCGTCGAGGCCGTCTGACGTTTACTCGAGCTTCACTTCCGCTTTCAATTGACGCTCTCTTCATTTTCCTCGTACATTAACTCCTCTAACTTCCCGGCGGATATGTAGATATTGTTTTACACTTCATGATCGAAGTCCGTGCAACGCGGCGTCGAGCGCTTTTATTCTCCCGGTCTCACTTGCACCTGAACTTCCGCCAACATGACGAGAAACCCGGATGCACCGCGTTTCCCGTTCTCGCCAAGCGGGGCGGTCTCGCGTGACTGCGAGGACGAGTCTATTGCGCCAGAGTGTGGAGGCATCGGGGCCAGTGACGCAAGTGGCGCTACTAGATCGCTCAAAAGCGCCGGGAAAAGCCAAAACGCGAGTGCGACCCTCCACGAATGCCACCCGATTCCAGTCCGGCAAACAACTCGTATCGCAGATGTACGTGGGCTCTGTTGTCGAGGCTATGACGACATTCGCACTCCGCTAACCCTGCCCTGCCTCTTTCAGCATCGCCCACCGGGTCCACGAAGAGCAACCGCAGCAGCCGGTCAGCGTGCGTGTCCTCGCGTGGCGCCCTTTTGCCGCTTGAACTCACGACGGCTTCCTGGTTCTTGTTCTGCTGCAGACGACCGCCCAAGCTCACAGATCTACCGGTCGCGAAACCTACGCCTGAACGATTCGAGATGTCTGACGACCCATCGACCCCGCCTTTCCTCTCTGAATCTCCCGATGCTCGTTCCAAGACCGTAACGACCGCCGATGGCTTGTATACTCACGGAGTATGTCGCGATGTGGCGACCTCAGATCTCGTCTGACGACATCGCAGGCACTGAACCAAAATCCATCCAACTGGACCACATACGCCATAGGCGTCTCGGACGATAAGGGCGTCCGTCGTACGATGGAAGATGCCTACAGCTATGTCGTCGATTTCGCTGGTATTCGCGGTCAAGGCTTCTTCGCAATATTCGACGGCCATGCTGGAAAGCACGCCGCTGAATGGTGCGGTCAGCACTTCCACGAGGTGAGTTTCCTTGTCGATGTTTTGTCGATTGGAATGTCGCTGCCTACGTGTCAACCGCGTCATCATGAGCGCCGATCTCTTGCGACATTGTGGACTTGACGCGTTTGCCGAAGGCGCTGTGCAACATGCGTTCAACGCAGAGCGTGGCTTGTGCCATTCCCTACCAGGTCATATTCACGACGTCCCCGCGTCGGCGCCCGACAACCTTGTCGTGCTTTCGCTCGTTGCATGGGTGCCCTGCAGAGCACCACGGCTGCTACTGCACTCCGCCGCTATGCAGTTGCGGCTCCCGCTCTGCTGCTGTCCCCGTGGCTCGATGACCCACATTTGGTCTCGAGCGGCTAGGGAGGATGGGCGGTGCAGTACCCTCCGTCATCGCACATTCTGTCTTTTGCCTCCGCGCTGTTTCTTCTTTGCATGGGTTCACTGCAGAACACCGCTGCAACTGCTTCTGCACCTGTGGTTCGCTCTGTCTCAAGTGCAAGGGAGAACGAGCCCTGAGGTTGTCCGTCATGGCGCATTCTGTCTACCGTGTCATCGCGGTTTCGCTCTTTGCATGGGCGCGCCGCTGTAACCTGCCGTTGTCCGGTTACGGCCCCGCCTGCGGTCCCGTGCCCATGACCGTTCAGCCATAGTGGATTTAGAGCGACTACCATGCTATGAAGAACAAGCGGTCACTGCCCCGTACTCCGTCCCTGCCCTCGTCATTGCGCAACCTGTTTCCTGCCGCCGCCGCTGTCTCGAGCCGCATTCAGCTTCTGACATCTTGCCTTACAGTTCTTCCTCGACACGCTCAACAGCAATCGCGGACTCGCCATTCCCGATGTACTCAACAAGACGTTCCACGCGGTCGACAACGTGCTGTCCAAGATGGCGCAGGAAGGCAACACGCATTCGGGCTGCACCGCCGTCACCGCGTTTCTGCGCTTGGAGGACGCGCAGGGCAGCCAGGCCTTCCTCGACAACGTCGGCGCACCCTCGTCTTCGTCAGTCTCGTCTGGCCCTGGCGGTACAGTCAAGAATCTCATCCACTCCCTCAGTCCGCGCAAGGGCGCTGCAGAACGCGCCATCAGCCCTCCCCCGAGCACCGAGCTGCGCCGTGTATTGTACACCGCCAACGCCGGCGACGCGCGCGCCGTACTGTGCCGCGCCGGCAAGGCCGTGCGTCTCACGTACGACCACAAGGGCTCGGACCGCCAGGAGGCGAAGCGCATCATGGACGCGGGCGGGTTCGTGATGAACAACCGCGTGAACGGCGTGCTCGCCGTCACGCGCGCGCTCGGCGACTCGAGCATGAAGGAGTTTGTCGTCGGCTCGCCGTACACGACCGAGACCGAGCTCAGCGACGAGGACGAGTTCTTGATTATCGCTTGCGACGGGGTACGTGCGCCCGGCTCCTGTCTTGTGTTTGTGCTTGGCTGACCCGTTCCTTTCCCGCCTGTCCGGTTACTTGTTTGCGTACGTCATTCTCGCTCCACCGCGTTTCTCGGGCACCACCCGCTCCCGCTCTGCAGCTGTGGGACGTCGCGGAGGACCAGCAGGCGGTGGATCTCATCCGGCCCATCAAGGACGCGCAGGAGGCGAGCGCCAAACTCCTCAAGCACGCCATGTCCAACTTCTCCACCGACAACGTCACCGCGCTCGTCGTGCGCCTCGACACCGGCCGGCACGATGGCTAGCTGAATCGTTTTCTCTTTTCCTTTCTGTGGTCTTGCTGAGAAATAACCCCGTTGAAATTTTGTAGTCGGTACCCCGTCTTCCAACGCATCTGTATAGTATGATACACGCCTCGCTGACTTACCTCAATGTATTTGGCAAGCAATGTAATCCACAAAAGACGTTGCATTATTGTGGTACATTTGACAGCGCGGGTTTCCTCGTTATGTTGGCTTCAGGCGCAAGTGAGACCGGGAGAATCAATGCCGCGGTGCACGGAACGTGCATTCATGCTCGACAAACTCCAATTCTAGAGGTTGAGAAGGGTGTGACAGTATTTACATATCCGCCGGGAAATTACAGGAATTAGTGTACGAGGGGAATGAAGAGAGCGTCAATTGAAAGCTAAACCGAAGCCCTCGCAAGCCCGAGTAAAGGTCAGACCGTCTCTACACCCTCTTCAACCCTATTCCCAGTCGCGTAACCGAGAACGGCAGTCATTCTCCTATCGGTCTGAACGTCGACCTGGATATGGACACCTCCGTGCGTGGGTGGGGGCCGCTTCCACGTCTCGATCTCGTCCTCGCTTGGAATAGTAGAGACCGGTACTGACGTCCCACCCTGACCCTCCTTCGCCTTGAAGCTGTCGACGAATTGCAGCCATGGACTCGAGCCTGGGACGCTGACCCGCGGCTGCGCGAGGGAGGGCAAGTCCGGCAGCGCCGCAAGGTTATCATGGTCATGGTCGTGCGACTTCTCGGTCTCGCAGCGGGGCGTGATGAAGAGACTGTCGGATCCGCCGGAGGAGCGAGTGGCGAAGAATTGCGTGCAGTCGATGAGGATGCGCTGCGCCATGATCCAGCTGATCACGTAGCCGAGACTTGCACTGGATGCGAACCCTTAGAAACCAAACACCTCGAGTGCATCTGAAGAAGAGAGGACGTACGCTGAACTCTGCAGAGAGACGCGGGTCATCCCGTAGAAGACGAGATTTGCGACGTTGATCACTGTCATGGTGGGGTCAGGGAGCGCGGAAAGAAGGTGGACAATATAATGGTACGTACGAGTTAGAGCAACATAGTAGAGGAGTCCCTGCTCGAACATGGCGCGAGGGAAGCCCGTGAGACCGCATCCCATGCGAAGAGGGCGCGGAGCGTGTCGTAGAATGTAGACCGACGAGATGCACAGCGCGAGCATGTCGAACGACATCGCGGCGAGATAATGCACCGATGCTAGACGGAATGGCGTAAAGTTCCCAGAGGTGCAGCTGATGGCGGTGAGCGACACCAAGTGCAGCGAGGGTGAAACATACTTGAAGTGATCGTTCTGAAGTGGGACGCGCTTGTAGACGTTCACAAACATCTGCACCTGCGAACCCGCTAATCAGCACGTCTTCCAACATTGAAACTCTAGAATCACCGAGAAGCAGGCAAGTAGTGCACATATCATCGTCCACTTGACCCACGGCGCCTTCCTCGAGAGACCGTATGTCCTGCGTGCATCAGGACCAGCTGAGCTGTGTAAATGGGAGCACGCGTACCTGACAGCAACGATAACCTGGGTCGCCAGACACGCAAAGACTTTGAGTGTCGGAGCAGCCCAGAAGTAATGCTCGCATGCGTCGACGGAGAAGCCGCTCTTGAGAAATCCGATATTGCTGACCGCCACAGTAGCAATGGCAATGTATCTGCACGCCGCTCTCAGTACAAATGATACCGGGTGGGATGCGCAGTTACGCACCGGTTGAAGAAGAATAGCATGAACGGACGATTGACGACGCCGCGCGATAGTAAGCGCGCCTCGTACGGGAGGGTCCATATATAGCTGCAAGCGTGACCAGCGTCAGACTCAGAGACACCCAACAATAAAGGGGACGTACTCATAGACCGCAATCGCCATCGACCCAATGCGCAAGATGGTCGGGAGTTGCTCGACGTGGCAAGCCATGGCTGTAGAGAGAGTCTGAGCGTGGGTCAATCCGTCACAAAGACATTTCTGTCTCAAAGCATCGCCGCCCGTTGCGCCACGGTGTTGCGGGAGGTTGCTTGAGCGGCGGGTCTGGTATGTATCCGGGAGCTTGTTTGACACCGGGCTATGTCACAGCCGTTCGGAGGCGACTGTACTCTGGTCGTCGAAGTAACTGTATGACCGGGACAGAGACAGCCTACTTCGCAGCAACAGGTAACGAAGGGGGTTCACTAAGGGAACCTACTAGAGTTCCGGCTACAGATGCTTGTCCTGTTCACCCAAATGACGATTAGTCCACAATCGACGGAGCTTGCACAAGAAAAAAGATCGAAGAACTTTCTTGGAAACGTATGCCCATGGCTTGTATGTCGTGTCAGGTCGTGGTGCGCACGGAAGTTGTGGAAGAAGATGCGGAACTTGCCATCCAAGTCCGCTCAGGCTCTTGACCGGGGATTTTTCATGCCTTCCGACGTCGACGCTAAGCTGCAGAACCTGGTGCACGAGTCACTCACTCGCGTCTGTGTTGATGCGCAGATTGACCGTCTTCGCTTGTGCGTACTTCATCGCGCGTACTCTATCCTGCCGTTGATACACTGCACGTAGAGTTTCATGCCCGGCTGCTCATGCAGAACTCTGTGCTTCTCTTACTGGCACATATGCCGCCCACGTTGCCGCTATCCAGGCTACATTTCGCACATTTGCGTTCTCGGTCAATGCTGTTGCACCCGTCAACCGACTTCCACCCGACGTCATCCTCGAGATCTTGGCCTGGCTGCCGCGCAACGCGCGTATCAAGGCGTCCCACGTATGCTCATACTGGCGCTCTACTGCTCTTGAATCTGCCACGCTCTGGTCCCTGTTAATATAGCAGGGCTTTGAACAGAGGACTGAGTCCGAGTGAGAAAGAGATAAAGGCTCACTCGGACTCGATCCGGGTTTAGTACTGCGTACAAAACGGGCTAACGGTATAAGGGAATCCTAATGAGAACAATATCCTACGAGTAGAGAACGTATCACGAGCAGAGATTCCAACACACCCCCCTAACGTAGCACGTTACGCAGTAAGAAGCACGTCGTCGAAGTTGCGATACAGACCGAGCATCTTGCGCATGGATTCGACCTTGACGCGAGCCAGAGACTTTGTGAGAATGTCGGCTGGCATAGCGTCGGTCGGTATGTGCTCAACGCGAATCACGCCATCGGCGACCTTCTCGCGCAGCCAGTAGTACTTGAGGTCGAGGTGCTTCATGCGGCCATGATGTTCCGGGTTGCGCGCTACTTGGACGGCCGAGGCGTTGTCGATGAACAGCGACGACGGTGACGTAAACGTGTAGCCCAGCGGCGTGAAGAAGTTGCGCAGCCATAGGATATCCGCGGCAGCAGAAACGGCAGCGATGTACTCGGCCTCCGTCGTGGACAGTGTGACGACCGGCTGCAGCTTGCTGGTCCAGCTGACGGCGCCAGTACCCATCTTAACCACGACGCCAGTTGTCGACCTGCGCGTGTCCAGGTTTCCTGCATGGTCCGCGTCGCTGAACGTCGTGAATAGCTCGCGTGACGTGCCTGGCGCGTACACGAGCATGAAATCGACGGTTCCGCGGACGTAGCGAAGTAGATGCTTCACGGCGCGCCAGTGCTGCAGACCCGGGTTGGATTGGAAGCGTGCGAGGACCCCAACAGCGTACGAGATGTCGGGTCGCGTGGCTACTGCGAGATACGCGAGTGCACCGACCGCGTTGATGTAGGGCACGCCGACCATCGCAGCTTTCTCCTCGTCCGTTTTCGGGCACATGTCGCTGCTTAGTTGCACGCCGGGATCCATCGGCGTCTTGACCGGATTGCATTCGGCGTGCCCAAAACGCGACAGAACGTCGAGCGCGTACTGACGCTGCGAGAGCCCGAGCATACGGCGCCCGCGGTCGCGTTTGATCTCGACGCCAAGGAGCCACTTGGTCGGGCCAAGGTCGCGCAACTCGAAATGCTGGCTGAGCTCTTCTTTGAGCGCGGCGGCTTGCTCGGTTGTTCGCGCTGCGATCGTAGTATCGTCAATGAAGACGGGGACGATGATGCGCGAATCTCCGCGGCCGTACACCCAAACACTCGCCTCGCATAAAATGACGCTGAAACCCATGCTGAGTAACACCTTATTCAGCTTCTCGTGCCACATCCTGCCAGCTTGCTTCAACCCATAAAGGGCCTTTAGCAAGCGCCACACCCACTCGGGCCCGTGTTTCTCAAACCCTTCAGGTTGGCGCATGTAGACCTCCTCGTGCAGATCACCATGTAGGTAAGCTGCCGAGATGTCTACACTCTCAAGGACCAGGTCCTCGAGAGCTCCTAACGCAAATACAGCGCGGAGAGCAGCCCACCGTGGGGTAGGAGCGAAAGTTTCGGTGAAGTCGAAACCGGGCCGCTGCGAGAAGCCTTGTGCTACAAGTCGCGCTTTGTGTCGCTCGACAGTACCGTCCGCGTTGCGTTTGACCTTAAATACCCAACGGCTGCCAATAGGCTTCCGTCCCTCAGGGAGTCGCACCATCTCAAAGGTGCCTGTGCGCACGAGGTTGTTAAGCTCATCGTGTGCGGCTGCCTTCCAGAGGTTTGCCTCATCTGCGGGTCGCTGCATTGCCTCTCGAAAGGTGCGCGGCTCGGAGACACGACTCTCTTCGACAATACGCGTGTTGAACGCATACTCCAACGCTTCATCCTGCTCGAAGTAGTCCCAGTCCTCAAGCATGAACTTTAGACCAGCACGCAGTGCGCTCTCGACACTGTCAGACTCGCCTGCAGTAGCAGGGTCTTCGTCTTCTGAGTCAGAGATGGCGGGTGTGGGTTCACGGACTCGAGTAAAGGACTCTGGGAGCGGATTTGGAAGGGGAGCGCCAGCCACCGGGTAAGAGGTGGTGCGGCGATTGTCTGGTAGAGCGAGTGTTCCTGGCGCCGGACGGCCGGGACGGCCAGCACCTCGGCGTGGCTCAGCAGCGACGGGTTGAGGTGCAGGCGGGGGCGGTGTCGGGACACGCGGCGGTGCGGGTGCGGGCACAAGGCGTTCGCGTAGAGGTACGGGCGCGGGTGGGGGTGCAGGGACATGGTCACGAGTTCTGTTGCGGGCGTCAGCATCAAGTTCAGGCGTCGAATCTTCAAAGAAATCAAAAATCCTCTCATCGTCTTCACCCCCCGGATCTTTGACCTCTTCAAGAATAGATTTGATGCGCTTGGGCGAGTTGCCAGGGAAGTAGCGTTCGTCGAAGATAGCGTGCGAGCTTTCGAGCACTTTCCGAGTCGCAGGATCGTAAAACATCCAGCAGGGTTTGTTGGGAGCATAACCAACGAAGATGCATTTGCGTGCATGGTCCTCGAAGGCGCCGCGGTCCTCGTCCCGAATCAGCACGTAGGCAAGGCAGCCGAAGACGCGGAAGTACGAAACATCGGGCTTCTCCTTGTTCCAAGCGAAATGGGGTGTTTCATCGGGCGGGAGCGCGGAGGTGTATCTGCGGTTGTAGACATGGTTGTAACTGAAAACGGCGAAGGGCCAAAACGAGGCAGGTAGTCTCGCCTCGTTCAGAAGAGCCGTCGCTCCCTCGGCAGTGTCGCGAATAGCACGCTCAGCAACTCCATTCTGGTACGGTTCGTCCGTCTCGGTGAACTTGATAGTTATGCCTTCTTCGGCGCACCACCGTTTTGTCTCGTTGCTGATAAATTCGCCGCCCTCGTCGTTGTGGTAGATCTCGAGTTTGCAGCCAAGTAGACGCTCGGCCCACCTAACAAACTCCTTGAAGCGCGCGAAAGTGTCGCTCTTCTTTCGCAGACCATACACCTTCCGTTTCCGTCCCGCATCGTCAACGAAGATTAGGAAGTACTCGTAGCCTTCTCGGGAGCGCGGTAGTTTGCCCTTCACGTCCGCATGCACAAGCGCCAAGACCTTCGTCCGCCGTTTCGCCGGGCCGCGAGGAACGTTATGACGTCGATGTTTGCCCATGATGCATGGCTCACAGATTGGATCGACGTCTTTACTCCCCGTGATCGTCAGGCCCATAACGGACTCATGTTTGATCATCGTCCGGATTGCCGCGGTGTTGAGGTGCCCAAGGCGGCGATGCCACAGCGCCATATCCATGGGTACAGTAGCAGCTGCGTTCGCACTCTCGCCGAACTGGATGGTCCGACCATCAAGATAGCCTGCGTTACGAGCATTGACTGTGGCCGTGAAGTAGAGTTGACCGTCCCGACTGAAAGTCAGGGTCCGTCCCTCCCCAACAATCTTGAACCGCCGTTGCGTCATGATGTGGAAGACAGAAAATAGATTGACGGAGAGGTCTGGGACGTGAAGGACATCATGGAACACGACAGAACTACACTCCTTCCCGTTCACTCTCGGCACGAACTCAACAGAGCCGATGCCCGCAGAGTATATCACGGTCGCGTCTGCCAGCTCGATTGGGACGCGGTGAGGAGCGTAAGTTCGGAACCAGGTGCGTATCGGCGTCATATGTGCCGTGCAACCTGTGTCGGTATTCCAGTCAGCACGTGTTGAAGAGCGCGAGGCGACGAGGGCAGCGTGGGTGGATAGGATGAAACACAGCCGGCAAAAGGGGGTTCGATTTTTGGGATCGAACCAGTAGTTCGACATGCCGTTCAGTTGTTTGTTTGAACTGAATAGAGGCTTATTTACGCTGATCATTGTCGTCACGAACTTGGAAGTGGCTGAGTTTGGTCGGCACATTCCGGCACTTTGTCACAACGTCGACGGCCTTTGTTGCGTTCACAAGGGCATCCAAGCCACTATGAGTACTGGCCACGTGCGACACCTGCTCCTTGAGAACCGCGCTTTCTAGTCATGTCCGATGCCCAGCAGATTACCACGACACAGGCCGAAATCAACGCTTTCGTGGCGCACACACGCGCAAATGTCGAAGAGCTCGCGAAGCAGGCTATAAACGAGCGCGAGCAATACTATGTCGCCCGTGACGCCGAGCAGGCGCGCAAGTTCGAGGAGCATCTTGCGCAGCAACAGGCCGCCTTCGACGCTGAGCGGCTACAGTGGGAGCAGCGCATGGAAGCCGCCACCGCTATGCGAGTGCAGCATATGCAAGATACGATTCGTCAGATGCAGTACGTGTTTCTATGTCTGTGCCTCTACTTACTTATGCTGCACCAGAGCGCAGATGCAGAATGCACCGCCGCCGTTGCCGGACGGTCAGCCCGCTGCTGGTGGCCCTCCAGCGCACGGCAATGAACAGTCTCCGCCAGATCCAGTGCCCGACGCAGGGACTCGCATCCCTCCGAGGGATCCTGTGCCGCCGATCCGCCGCAGGAAGACGACGCGAGTCCGCGGTCAGACGATCGGACCGTACCAGTTGACGAAGAAGATGCTTCCTAAGGGCGGCGCAGGGACAAAAGTATGCATCTTGGAGTACGGCTCATAAATAACCCTAACTTCACTCTCAGAAAGCTCTAGAGGTACATATCAGCGCTCTTTCCGGCAGAGTCGCTGCCCGAGCCGTCATCAAACCTCCCACCGAGGCCGAAAGAGCATTTCACCGTCAGCATTACGACCGCTCTAGCGATACTGCGGAGCCTCTTATCCCGCTCGACCTCGTCAAAATTGCACGCAAGTATGCCGGAATGCAGAAGGACGGTGTCACGGCTGCTCATGTCAACCGCATTCACGATACGGTTTTCGGTGAAATGCAGAAGCAGTGCGCCAAGTACGCAATCGTACGATGGGCGATCGACCCCTACGAGGCAGTCGACTCAGAGTGGAATACCGTTATGCGGGATATCGCGCTCAGTGCCTTCCGATATGCACTCCTCGCTCATCGATACGACTATCTACACGCCGATCACACATTTGCGAATCCGATGCGTGCCGGGGACCTTGAGAAGCTATATCTCCATGTTGTTCATCACAAGCAGGCGGGGCGGACACTAGGCGAGGAAACCAACGCGGGTTCTGTCACTCGTCGAGAGGGCAAGGCGGTACTTTACCGTGGCCGAGGCAGAGTACGTACACGTTCATGACTCCTTTGCTTACTATCTTAAATTGATGGTAGGTCTCTGACCGCCGCCTGCAAATTGCTCTCGACCGCGGTGATCCAGAGCGGCTTATCCAACTCGTGGAATGCAAACGTGCTCATTCGGAAACCCGCAAGAACCCGGAGACCGGGCGTGACGAGCGTTGCGCTATGCCGCACCGATCTGAAGCGGTTCAGTCGTACTTCGAAGACCTTGACCGTCATGATGCCACAATCGCTGGGTATTCTGGTCGCCCCGCTCCTCCTGCGCGCGAGAAGGTGTCCAACCCGCCTGCAGGCCAGTGCAATGCTCTCCCGAAGACAGCACCACTCGACTTCTTCAAACCCGACTTCTTCAACGGCCTACCGTTGCACCTCCGACGAGGTCTGACAGCCAAGGGCGTGTGGATTGCGATGCCCGACAACGTTCCGTTTGATGTAAAGGCAAGAGCGCTCAAGTACGACGACGAGAAGTTCATGCGAAAGGTCGGCAACACCATCCTCGCGCGCTACAATCTCGATAGCGAGAACGGCAATGACGATGTCGACATGGACGACTTCCTATCTAGCGACGAGGAAGGCGAGAGCAGCGGGAATGGAGATGAAGGCGGCGCTGATTGACGAAGTACTTCGTGTTTAGGAAGGTATTGCAGGACACTATGTCACGACGGTTGTTCATAGATTAATATTGCTTGTCATAATAGTACTTCTTGGTATACACGACGCCGGGAGTGGTGCGCTGATGTACACTGAGCCTTATGATATCCGTAAATCGACGTGTTTCACGGTACAACGTATACGACGCCCATGAGCGACGACGCGATAGTATGCAGTGTACGCGAGGTGGAGAAAGTCGGTCTTGTTCGATGGAGGTCCCGAAGCTCACGTTCACCCATCGATAACGGCGCAAGATGGGAGCGCAGAAATACTCGTGGACGTTACTGATATCGTACCCAATCAGTACGAGAAGTTGCGAAAGGACACGAGGACACAGTACAAAGATACTCACCGGCGAACGCAGCTCACCGACGGTAATTTCGCAATTCAGCGACGGCGGTAGGTGAGCACATCGAACTCCGTGTGGACGTTACTGACGGAAAGCGTCAGCGTCACCGAAACAGCACAAATACGAGCTTGCTGACCACTCGTACCGTGCACGGGACCTCCCCTCGTACCCCTCAAAGCGTTGCAAAGAGCTCGGGCGTCGAATGTCGACGAGTTCTGACTGCGGAAAAGTGCGAGGAAGAGGACGTCAGCGAGCGTGAACGAGGACATGACACGCTGACTAACCTGCTGCTGGCCGTATGGGACAGCCTATTGGTTGTCTTGAGGCGCTGCAATCGAGCGCAGGGGGGCTCGCTGACAGTCTGTATGAGCGGGATGGGTCTTAACATGAAAACCGTCAGCGAGGGCTCAACGTCGAAGGAAACGCTTACTGACGTAAAGCTTCCGATGCACTATATCGCCTGGGACCTCCCAGGCAGTCTAAACCGGGCCCACCGTCGCTTGGGGACGTGTTCTGGATTCGGCATGCAGGGGATCGGCTGGGCAACACTCCGTCAGCGAGAGCTCAACAGCGCCGCAAACACGTACTGACCTCGTGTGTATGGCAACCATGTCGCCTCGGATGTCTAGAGCTGTCGAAATCGAGTGCGCCGTCGACCGGCGACGTGTTCTGATCTCTATCTGAACGTGACAGCCCGAACGCGAAAACCCGTCAGCACGACCGCAACACGAAACTATAGACATACGTACCTATATGATGTCGTGATAGACTTCTTTGTCGATCTTCTTCGCCCTTCAAATCGAATGCGCCATGTTGCGTTGTCTGTCGGATGTGCGGGTTAATCCTGACACGAGAGCGTCAGTAATGAATGAATAGCTGCATTGCGAGGACATCCTGACCTTGCTACAGTACGCCATAGCGTCGCCGCAGGTATTGGAACACGCGCGAGGAGGTGTTGAGGCTCGATTGGCGAAGAATCGCGAGCTCGGCGCGTTGCGCCGACTGGACTCGTTCCGGCCCTCGCGCGCCACTGTGAATTGAGCGTTGGGCGGTGGTTTCGGTCTGGACGGGGAGGTCTATTAGTTAAAAAGAAAAATCCATCTGTAGAGCAGGAGCGAACATACGGGTGCGGGTGAGGATGCAAGATCCCGGTGGAAGCGTCGCGCGCCGCCTGACGCGTCACGACACCAATAGAGCGCGGGGACGAATGGGGAATGACTGGTTGAGCGTTCGACATTGTCAGTCGACGCACGGCGTCGCGTGTTCTCGTGATGCGGGCCCTGTCGCGTCGCGAGCACGCGCGCGGTCTTTGGGTGGAACGGTGCATCGACGTCGAGAATAGTCGGGTGTCGTCCTCACCGTCGTGCATGGCGACGTCGAGAGTACTCGCGCGAACGATGCGGGAGGCGATTGTGCATCTGGAACGCCGGCGGTGTGAGAGTTTCGTAAACGGAACGAAACGAAACGAGATTAAGCTCACCTGAAGGAAACACTTCGAGCACGAACAGTAGATGGACGCATATCATTCACCACACGCCATGCAGTTCGCGTCTGAGCTGTTTGTCGACGCGGTCAGCGCGCGTGACGTGGGTGAGCCGGGGTTGGGGGCGTGGACGACGAAACTGGGCGCGCGCGCTCGAAGGCGAAGACGGTTGATTTGATGGTGTCCTTGACGTGCGACTTCAACAGGGATATAGGAATGGCTCTTGCGTTGAAGGATGCTGTCTGCCATGGGCGGAGGTTGTTGGTTGAGAGCGCGGAGTGTTTGCGCGTTGTTTGCACGCATCTTGCTCGCACGCTCACCCATCGCGCACCTAGCACCGTCCCCAGGACCGCACCCCGCTCGCTGGTCGCACCCAGACCATACCCACAAGATTGTGCCGCCTGATTATGTCACGTGCGCTGCAAACAGGCGCAAAGTTCGCGTCCTGCTATAAAAGGTGGTGCGTCCCGCACGTCTCTTTCTCGTCCTCTCGCTAATCGGCGTGTTGTGTGCGTGTAGCGAGGGCGCGCTTCCATACGCTGACCAGGCAGCACCCACAACACGCCGATGACGCGCTGTGTCTCGTCCAGCCGTACACGGAGCATCCTGGACCAGCGCGAACTCAGGTGCGCCTCGTTTCTATTACCACATATCTCCTTGACTCATCCCATATTTTTCCAAGAGCAGCTCGTGCAGCGTCCACAACAGCTCAACCTGCGTCACGAGCGCGCCCTCAGTCACGTCGAGGGTACACACTCCATGCTCTCGCCGTCACCACAGCCCACCGCCAGGTCGCGTTGCGGAGTCTGGCCGGAACGTCGAGTAGTCTTGTAAGGACGCGCCTCCCCGCGACCTGGCAGGACGGAAGACGTTCTGCGCCAGATTATGCTCCTCTTGCGACGGTCCAATACACTCACAGTGTACACGACTTCGACGGCGCGCTCGGCTACGACATCGGTTCCTCCTCGGTCACGCTTCAAGTCGTTTCTCGCTCGGTCCGTCAGACCCAACCTGGCGCGCGCGCACACCGACTCTCGCATCGCGCACGACACCACGGCGAATTCGGCATGCCAGACGACTCTTCGCCGTCTCGATCCACATGCTACGCAGCTTGGAGCCGTTGCAAACACTGACGGCGAGCGACTTTTCGCTCGGTCAGTCAGACCTTGCTCACAAGGTCAGCATTTCCCCTAATCTGCTCTCGTTCCGAGCGAACGCATCTCATATGTCCTCTAGATCTCAATACCACGTATGCAAGAGCCATTCCAGCATGCTCAAGCCGTCCCGCAACGCTCAGCTCGGGCTCGGGCTCGGTCACTTCGACGCGCTGGCGCCCGTCAAGCTGACGAGCTTGAAATCGTCTCGGGCATCGTTCGAATCTCGCCGACGTCGCCCTCGACGTCGACGAGCACGCCCTGTACCAGCGATTCGCACGCTCCTCAACGCTCACCACCGCCAGTCCCTCGCCTTCCCATGCTCTTCCACCTACCGCTCTTTGAAGCCTAAACGGCAACGGTTCTTCTACCTCGTCCTTACATCCTTGTCCGCCTTCATCGCTCTTTTTCTTTGCCCTCGCGTTAGACCGTAGATAAAATGGTGTAGCGCTGTCATTGGGACGGGCGCGAAACGACTAGGTCTTAACATACATGGGGGTGCTCAATTATTCGGGAACACGACCTTGATTGAGCGAACGAGTGATGATAGTAGCTTCGGGAATGCCAAATGTCCCGCCGGGGCAGCGCAATGCCACGAGGTGGCTGATCAACTGTGACGGTTCGACCACTATACGTGCAGCCATAGATCGATCATACGCAACCCCGCACGCAAGCCCCTTGAAGTGTAGGTAAGGATTGAGGGAGTCGGGAACAGGCTCCAGAGGCTCCAGAATGAGGAACGTCCGCTTTCCCCCATCGAAGTCAATGCAGCAGACGTCCTCTATGAACCCACGCAACTGCGTACCGAGTGGGCGGCGTACGACAACAAGGCTGTTGCCTTCGTGCGTGCGACGAGTGTTGAAGTTTCTCCCATATTGCCGGAGGGAACTCAGGCTCTGTCCAGTCGGTGGTAGTACTGGATCGGTGTGCGTGAGTCCTGCCTCTTCACAGTGCCGAAAGTGTTCTCCCCGTGTTTGAAGATATTCGAGAATAGTGGTGTAGTGCACCGCTGTCAGCTCTTTCTGGGGGCTACGAGCAGCTTTCTTCGAGGTTGTCGCGGAGGCGTGTAGATGAGATGTTGTCGTCGAGCGCTCATCTAGCAAAATGCTGGCTAACGAAGCCCCACTGCTGTCGGTGCGATTGAAGTCAGGATTCGTCTCGATCTCTGCCGTGAGCCTAGCCTTCCGACTGATCTGTCTGAGCATGGTGTAATCCATATCCTCTGAAAAGAAACTTCAGTTCTACAATCACGCCGCAAAAGTGAAAACAGACCGTAATGGAAATTCGTACTGATATCCTGGAGTATCCCTATATCAGATTCGAAGGGAAGCTCGCTGAGAAGCATAAGAGGGCCCCAGAATTTCAACTGATCACCATTGTGCATGGCGTAGTGATGGTTTGGGACTGAGTCCGAATCTGGCCAGAGCTCGCGAAGGCTGCGGCGATAGGCGATGTAGTGCTCCGTGTAAGCATCCGCAGCGGCATTGGATGTCGAGTAGGAGCACACGATGTCCGTCGCAGCGACCAGTTGCTCGAAGTTTGCGAGCAGTTCCGAGTCTCGAGCACGTGATTCGGCCCGCTGACCCCAGAGCTCGACGAGAATGAGGGGAAGACAATATGCGAAGAGGTTCATCCAAGCAATGGCTTTTAGTTTTCCATGTGATTTGACGCCAAGGTTTGCAGGCGGACGTTCGAACCATGTAGGAGCTACTATGCGTGCGAGACGAGCGCGGATGAACTGAAGGTCGGCGGCGTCAAATGTCGGTGCAACAGGTATACGTCTTCCCTTCGGATGCCAGGCAGTGTTTGGGGTAGTGTCCACGTCTCCTTCATCCGAAGATGCAGACTCGTCGTCCGAAGAGTCGTCTGAGCCGACCATGTAGTCAGGATCCGAGCTGCCGCTGGAACTTCCAAACGAGAGAACACTCGGGTTTGCGCAGTGAAAACGACTTGACGACAAGGGATTACTGTTCGAGTTTGCGAGCTCTAGGTTCAGCTGCCCAAGCTCGCGCTCCAACTCAACGTGAGTCTGCCTGTCAACATCCATCGGATCTGAACGAGTGGCTAGTGTGGGCTCCTCGCTGTCGGAAGCACCATCGTCACCGCTCCCTGGGAGGGCCTTGCTGCCTAATCCCCACTTAACGCGGCAGTGATGCTGAAGGATACCCTCCATCCAGTTGTGCATCACACCAATGATTGTGTGACGCACATGGTCACGGTAATGCAAGCGATGGAGAGCAGAACCCCGGACTCCGCTGGACTTGAACAACTCCTCGCGCTTTTTGACTGTCTGCGCGGCTGTCCAGTTCTCCGCTGCCGCCCGAACTGCGTCCGATGTTCGTATGGTCCAGTTCTCGAGATCCAGACGTTCGAGCTGATCGAGAGTGCATAGGCAATAAGAACAGAACTGCTCGCAAGCGTGAGAGCCATAGCCAAGAGCCTTTTTCGAGGCGAGAATGTCGGCGATTACAGGCACTATACCAGCACGAATAGAGCGTCCGAGTGGAAACTTGTAGGTCTGAATCAGCTGTGCGATCCAGAACGGCAGAACCTGGTCCATGATTGGGTCGAGAAGCGCAGTGATAGTAACGACATTCGGGCCATAGGGAAGCGGTGTAAGAGCAATGAAGAACGTGTTCTCTGGCCTGCGGCTAACGTCGAAAGGTAGATTCATGCAGCGTAAAGTGAGGACTCCACAGCTGACCACCTTTCCAGCGATCTTGTTGTGGAGAGGATTGAAAGAGTCGTAGAACAAACTGAACATGAGATTACCGCGAGTCGTTGAGAAGTTGCCAAGACTGCGCCAGGCAGGGCTGTCCCAGGTCGAGCGCATCGAGTCGTCAGAGGGCTGGTGTGCCCAGGACTGTTCAAGAAGGTCCTCGATGTCGGGACGCGACAGAAACCACTCAAGCCAGCTGCGAAAAGACTGCACAGAGTAGAGACGTCGTGGAACAGTGATTGGTCCTTGAGAGCGAGTGGACCGCGTGGCCGTCAATGGTTCACCACATGGACGACAGCGTCTACGTACACGCCATGTGCAGAACTCGGGGATATCGTCCAGCGCGTACGATGCAAAGCATTTAGGACAGCATACGGATCGCACAATCACAGGGTCGATGGACAGGTGTTTCATCGCTGTCCTGACGTCGTGCGAAGGGTTCCAGGATGACATGAGTCGCGAGTCGGACAGAGTTGCGAGACGGACGAGATGCTGGCTTGCAGCAAGCAGCGCAGAGGAGTTATCTCGCGATATGCCCCAGTTAAGATGTGCAAATGAAGCCAATCCCTCCTGCAGCCGCTCGATGACGTGAATTGGGACATGAGCCTGCTCTGCTTGCTACGCGTCAGCAGCCCCGTCATGAATTATATAAATTACGTACCAGCTACCGCTGTGGACTTACGGCCTCGCTTCGCGGTAATCATAGCATGTTTGGCAGAGGGCGCCTTCCGCGACGAAGCGTCGACGCGAACCGACAAGACCGGCTGCGGCCGCGACGCCTTCCGTTCATGCTTCCGGCGCTCATCGTGGGATACGTACTGTCCATGAACAACGGACCCGTCGGCGGAGATATCTCTGAGCTGCCCGCAGCTCGGGCATGTGCACAGTACTCGTGGAGCCAGCTCGACGTTTAGGATGGGAAAGAAAGGGGAGGGAAAGAAAGCTGCGTTGTGCACCACTCCGTTTGAGCACCAGAGCGCGGTTTGTACACTTTGTCTTTCAGACACTAAGTTCCTTGCCGGATGCGGAAGGTGTGACAAGTGCAGTCCTTTGTTGATAATTCAAACGTAACAACAATGAACTAGCGCGACTGAACGGAGCATCGAACCTGAGGTTCGACAAAAGCGTGTCGAACCCCGCCCTGCCGGCTGTGAAATGACTCGCGTTCGCGGATTGGCTCGCATCGCTCGACGACGTGGAGGCGACTTTGGCTTCCTCCTTGGCGCTCTTCTGCTTGTCCTTGCGGCGCTTGTTGCCCTCCTGACGCTTCGACTTTGCGTGAGCGCGCGCCTCGTTACGGTACGGGCATGTCGCAAGCTTGTGCGCGTCCGAATCGCAGATCCAACACTTGACTGTGCCGAGCATGGCTGAGAACGCGTTCATCGCCTCGTCCTCGGTGAACTTGTGGTCCGGTCCGAGTGGAACACCAGTCGACTTGTCGCGCATCTCGAAGGCGCGCGCGCGCATCGCAACGTCGGCCGGATTGCCGCGGTTCATCTGCTGTGCGTCCTCCGTCTGCATGGCGCTTTGCAGCATCGCGAGGGTGATGGAGTTGTCGCCCGCAGCGACGTTTATGGCTGTCGCAAAATGACCAAACTCTTCCGGAAGTCCGCGGAGGATCGTGAACGCGTCAAGCTCGTCATCGAACTGCGTTACACTGTACGTTGCCTCGCGAAGTTGCTTGCGGCGCTCGGAGGCTGCAACGACACGGTCGTAGTACTGGAGCAGACGTTCGCCAATTTCGAGCCTGAGATTGAGCTGCGCCTCGAGAGCGTTGAAACGGTGCCCGGAAATCTTCTTTAGCCCGCGCTGCTCCAGCTTGACCCACATGGAGTATGGCTTTCCAGCGCGCATCTCGGAGACAACGAGAGGTCGAACAGATGGGGACAGCGCCTGGAAGATCCAACCTGCGGCTGCCTGGCAACCATCGGTCCAGTCTTCAAGCTTGGCGGTATCGGACGGCGGTGTCGACTGCGCCTTGGTCGTATATTTGACGAGCCTCCGTGTCTGGAGAAAAGAGAGCATCTCCGGCTCCCACGACGCGTAATTGGTGTCCGTAAGGAGCGCGAAGCGGATTGTAGTGTTTTCGGACATTGCTGAAGGCGAGGGAGACGTAGGGAGGATGGGAGTCGAGACTGGTGCGTGCGGAGCGGACTAGCGACGAGACAGGAGTATCGTGATCGCGACCGGTCCGTGGATGCGCTGGGACGATTCTCAGACGTCGAGGATACGATGCAGGTGCGTGGAGAGCGCTGCAAACGAGGATACGACGGCTGAGAGGGTGGGAGTCTCGAGGATACGAGACGGTGTGCTCGGTGGCTACCGGGCTGAAATCTTTCCCCTGGTTTTCGAAACTGCGTGCGCTCTGCTCAGAGCGCGGGGCTCATAACCTGTTAATATAGCAGGGCTTTGAACAGAGGACTGAGTCCGAGTGAGAAAGAGATA
>KV426318.1:15316-58224 GCA_001632375.1 Exidia glandulosa HHB12029
GAGTGCGCGTAAGCGCAAGTGGGTAGACGTGGATCGGACGGACTGGACATTCGGATAGATACGACTCGCGACGGTCATTCCATTGCGCACGCATTCCTACGCAACACCCTCATCCATTCTGTACACTCATTTGTGTCAATACCATCCCCCACACGCAATGATATCTGTCTGCAACGAACGCGCGCCCAGGTTGAGTCTTTACTGAGTGCTCGGAAGATGGACGTGTGGACTTACCCTCTCTTCAGCAGACGGCAGGTGGCTTGACTGGGCAGTCGCCGACGATCTCGACTGGAGCGATGGGGACAGCGCTGACGAGGGCGATGCACAGGGCGATAGCGACAATGAGACGGCTGAACATGATGACGGGTGCGGGTTGAGTGTCGTTAATCGTCACGGCGTAGCCACGGCCTTTTCTAGCAAACCCGCTGTCCACGAGGACAGGTTGATGCGGTCGCTGATTGTGCGGCCACTACGTATACTTTCACGCTGTGCCTGCTGATATTCCGATGGTCTCCTCTGAGACGTCGCACTCGGTGTTCACACAACAGTATGCAAGATTTATTCGACGCGCTATTCCGAACTGTAGCAGCGGCGATCAACGCCGACACACCTGAAACCTCATAGACAGCGTCTCACGCACTTCTACCCCTGGGGCTCTTCTCCAGGTCGTCAATTACTCCAGTCGCTGTGCCTCCACCTGGCAGACGATGGGTGGGGGAGGGCATCCCTCCTGCACTTGGCGCGTTGCAAGCTCCGTCGGCGCGGAGGCGACGAGGGCGACAAGGAAGACGAGGACGACTGCGGAGCGCATTGGTAAGGTGAGAAACTCTTGGACGGTGGGTGTAGAGTGCGATTTATGTACTGTGCCTTAGTACTTACGCGTGTCCCCCGTCGATCAGACGTCTGGGCGAAGTTGACAGCACTCAGTCTCAGGCACACCTACGCTGTGGCACTTATACCGAGGCTTCGCCAGCGTGTCTCTGAGGTCAATGATTACAGTAACTGTAGGGAAGAAGAATTAGTTGCGGTGGGACAAAACTCGAATCTCGTTCAAGTTCTCTGTCTAGTACGTCACATCCAGGAGATCTTGAATTACTTACGGCCGTTTAACCCCCGCATCCGTTTCATCTCGCGTACCGTCTCTTCAGCAGATGATCCGGAACGAGCGGAATCCCACACCTCATCCCAAGAAATGGATAAAGTGTCAGTCTAAGTGCTGAGCGAACTCGACCCCGTCGCTCTTAGTCATGCGCTTCCCAACAACTTGGCTCATTGTCGCTCTCGCCTGCACATTCACCTCGGCTGCTGGGAGCCCTCTCCTCTCACACTGCGAACAGAACGACGTCGGGATCATCGTATGCGATGGCGGGCCTCCGATTCCTCGCGCCGCAGTCACGGTGGCAGGTCCCTGCCTGCCGAACGAGGGCGGCGTAATCATATGCGACCCCGAGAGACCTATCCCAGCGGAGTCGTCGGCGGAGGTGGATAGAGTGCGGTGGGTGCAGGAGTAGTGAATGTCGTCACGTGATCGGGGGACCGGTTCTTGAGGTCTTTCAGTAACAGGACACTGTGTACTCTATTGCCTCCATCAGTCCTATGGTAATTCTCAGCTCAAGAGCTGCTACATATGAGCTGCTCTCAGGCTGGATATTGACTTGGAGGCAGAGGTCAGACATTTGCGTTGCCGCAATAACGCGTGTATTTTCGTGTTATCGTCGAGCGGACTGTTGACAGTGACATGAAATGTGAATGGCCTAATGCAGAGACGCAGCTGCCGCCTACTTCGTTGCGTCCCAAAAGGATAGCGATCCAGACGACCAAGAGTACGACTCCGCGCTAGGTGACGTTGAGGTTGTAGCCACTGGCATCCTACTCAGCAACAGCGGCCCAGCACACCTACAAGGGCAACTGTTGGAGTGTACACCCTCAACAGTATACCCTCAACAACATTAGTGCTGTGTATTTTCTGCAAGCGTCGCGCTGATCACAAACCAATAAGACACTTGAAGGACTTAAACGGCTTCCCTTTTCAGTCAACATTGAGTGGCCGCCCACAAGTCAACATACCTGAGTTGCAGATCTTTCAATCGAGAACAGCAACAGGCGTCCCCGTGCGAAAAGTATCGAAAGCTGAGGAAACGCGTGTCGGCCATCTCCGGTCAACGTTGAACCCGCTCTTGCTCCTGAACCATGACATCGCTGACTCGACCCGCCGCGCGTGTCGATCGTTCGGCCTAACAGGACGATATCTAATACAGGACGTCGTGGGTCTCTTTGCCTGCGCACAGGCTCCACCGTGCATTTACCAACAATATCCGTACCCCTCCCCCGCCGGCCATCAGCATGATGTCTGTGGGCGTGATCTGCCACCGCGAGCTACGTTGCCGTATGTAGATGGTGGAACCAGACGGAATAGTGTGGCTGCCATGCGCCATTGCTTTTGAACTTCGACCTATGCGGCGCTCAACCACCCTGCCACTGCGGTTCCGAATGACTTGGGCGTTGACCTTCCTCTGCCTGCTCTCTCGCTAGAAGGCCACCTGACTCTGACGGCGTCTGTCATCTTCCTGAGCGAGTTTTCATTCACCAACTTGGATTTGCGCCGTGGTTCGAGACCCACTGTAACTGAAAGTAACAGAACGGCAGTACTAACTGTTTGCGCTCGATCTCCCACAAGCACAAAGACTCTGTTCTGTCCTTCTGTATTGGGGGTGTCTGGGTTCTACATTCGAATTCTGGACATGGGACGTTGCGCCGTGTCTCATTCACAATTGACAATTGTAAGGCCGTCAAGGTTCAACCCGTCTGTTGTTCAGCTCCGCAGACCTTCTGGACTGGTGCCCTGCATCGGTGTGTACGTCCGTTGATGCCTCAATTGGAGTACATATACGAACCTGCAGCGTACCATCTCAAATTCTCAAGTCGACCCGACCTCGTCACCTCGTCATTCATGCAGTTCCGTACCTCCATCAACGTCGCCCTCGCCCTCACTCTCGTCTTCGTCTCTGCGGCCCCCTCACCCGAGGAGCCTCCTCCAGGCTGTGTGAGAACTTCCCCTTGGTTTCTTTGGATCGTGAGCGGGTTTGCTCACCCCTCTATAGCTCTTGGGACGGCCCTCTGGACAGTGTCCCGCTGGAACGATCAACTGTGGGTTTACGGTCGTTTTTCCCCCGTTGCCCGTCTGCTGTCAGAAGGTAAGTTACAGTAAGGGCAGAGCGTACGCCCATCGTACTCAGGCTGATGACATGGGTTATGCGGTCAGGCACAGGGCTGTCCGTAGAGAGCCGTTTTTTCTGCTTGGGTGGACTTTTGACCATTCTCTGCTCTTTTACTGTATCTTGCGTCGTTTCTCGAGTCGACAAAGAGAATCATAACTCCCCGCGCTGCTAACTCAAGGTATTCGAAGATACTTGGCATACGCCCGAATCTTAATACTAGTGCAGTACAGGTGGGGTAGGTTGCGGACGACCCACGTGCGTCTGTAGGTACGGCCTGTCAGTACATTCCCGAGTCAGTGGCCATATGCAGACCGACACTGTACACCCACTGCGTCGCGCCCCTGCACCTCGCAAACTCAGACTGCAGCCGATATGACTTTCACACGCGGCCAGTACACGATGTATGTAATTCTCTGACGCTGAGGAGACTACGGTGAGATATGATTATTAAAGCGTCCGGCTGTCCGGACGCACCAACTTGAAATCGTGACTGGCGTCTCGTCCGCGTGCGCCAACGCCAGCAACGTCTACCTCGTACGCGTGGTAGATCCTAGACGCGTCGCGCCCCTATGGTCCGCGCGTACCTATTTACTGCAGCCGATATTACACTTTCATATGTGGCAGTGTCCCCTTACCGGCGAGAGAAGCGTCGCGGCCAGTACGCGATATTGAGGGCGCAGCCGCTTCTCACGGAGCCGAGTCTAGAGTGTGGATGTGTGCCTCGCAGAGGCTGAAAGCATTCTAGAGCGAGCGAGAATTAAAAACCGTATGGGCTACAGAGAGGGTGACCGGGGCGGGAGAGGCTGTCGTACATAGCAGGGACAGCAATGACCAGAGAGACGATGCGAGGGAGCGTGGGTTGTGTGGGGTGGTAATAAGTTAAGTTGCTAGTCGAGACAAAAGACGGATTATGGACGAAGGGCGAACAGACGGGTGGTGGGTAGGGTATGGTACGCGATTGGAATATATGATGCATGAGACTGGGGATAGCGCGAATAAAACAGCAAGGGAAAACCGGGGAAAGTCCAACGGGAAAGAATGCACGAGTGTGGGATTGTCGATCGAAAAAATGGTGAGCGCGCGCGCTTACTGAAGCAGGACGAGTCTGAGTGGCTCGCCGTCCCGTCTCGCGCGCGCGAGGAAAGCGTGGAAATGGCTCTCGAGCGCGCCGCCCTCGACGCCATCATCCTCCAGCACCAGTCTCCCTTCGCGCCCAGCGTCCAATTTCGAGCGCAGCTGGTCGAGCGTGCTGCCTACGGGCACACGCATATCGAGGACCTCGCCCGTTCTGCGCAGGGAGATGGCGACGGCGACGGGCACGGGCGGGGCGGGGGCGGGCCGGCTTGCTCTCGGTGCCGGGGCGCGATGGGACGGGCGGTCGTTATGGTACGGCGAGATCGTCGTCACCTTGCGTAGAGGCGAGCGACGGTGCGGGGCGCGCGTGGCTTTGGCGAGCATTGCGGCGTAGGAGAGTGTGTGGACCGGCGAGTAGGGCGCGGCGGAGGAGGGCGCGGTGATTATAATGCGCGGGACGGTATTGGATGCGGGCATCGTGTAGTGGAAGAGGGGCGCGGTGGGCTAGCCAGGGCGGCGACGATTATACCTGGTGTAAGGAGAGGAAGAGTCTGGAAGAGCGGAGATGGCCAGTCCTTGCCGCCCGGATGGCCGCGCGCGTTTCCAAACAGAATATCGCCGCGCCTGGATTGTCCGCCACCCTTCTTCTGAAGAACCTGAATTTCGTCCTTTGTCTCCGCATACACACTCTCTTGAAGAGCACCCTTTCGTCCTTTCCCTGCACCGCGACGGACACATGTACAGCCTCGTCCCTCCCGATCCCGTCTCCCACGGAGCGCGGGTCCGGATTGCCAGCGCTTCCCTGCTGCGAAGCGCCGCGGACGATCCTCTTGATAATCATGTCTCACCGTAGTCTCCTGAGCGTCAGATTACTTGCGGGCCTCAGCTGGCGCGAGGTACCGTTTATGAACCCAAGAAGGTGACGGTACAGGCAATTGCAATGTCCAGAGTCTATCTTCGCCAGTGCTGTAGTATGATGCTGGGCGTCCGAAGTTCCGTACGCGTGCTTGCAGTAACCGTAAGACTCCTCAAGGCCCTTCAATGTATTTACAGTAATGCCGACTGTTTGAAGTTCAATTGTTCAGCATTCACTGCACACGAGACATAAGGATACTGTATCCTCCGTCGTCGCACTCTCCCGTGGTAAATATCGCAGCGGTACTAGTGGCGGGTGGCCGTCTGAGACGACTGTATAACCCGTCTCGAAAGTAACCTATTGATCTAGTGGGCGGCGACCTGCTTCGATGCACCGGACACCCTCTGCCTGAGTGCGATGTTCAATGTGGCCGGGGTGTAAGCTGCAACAAGTTCTCATCGTGCGGCACCATCTTCTGCTTCACCAGCACTCCCGGCACTAGGTCCACATGGGTCGGACCATCCATTTCAATACTTGGGTATGACCCTGTCGTCGTGTCCTTGGTTGAACTTATGGCTTCCAGTAAGGATGGGAAAGGCGTAATACTATACATTCAATGTCGAAATTCGATATCGTCAACCGCAGTCCCTGAAGTGCCTATATGCAAACGCTCCTGTACTAGGAAGGCCCTCGCTCTGTACCGTAACTATCCTTTATGAACAGCCGCATAAAGGCTCTCGAAATTGTCGCTCTTCTGACACATACCGCGGAATACGCCGCCTTCTTTATCCATCAACTTAGCCGGTGTATCAAATTCAACGACCCGACCGGCATCGAGCACGAGTACGCGGTCGCATTCAATGATAGTGTGCAACCTGGACAAAAAAAACCCGATGAGCAAATGGATCGGCAGATGCACGGACGTGACGTGCCGATGCGCGATGATGACCATAATTCCATCTTTGGAGCCCTCGCGAATCGTGGACTGTATCCTGAGAGGGGTTTTTGTTACCCATGAGCTCAAAACCTCGCGAAGGAGAGATTACGTGACGTACTTCTTATCGGTCTCAAAGTCCACAGAAGCCGTACTCTCGTCCAATACCGTAATACGAGTTTTGCGGAGCAGGCTGCAGATTCCAAATCAAATCAGCGAGGGGATGGAAAAGAAAGTTGGACACGGACGCTCGAGCCATAGCGATCAGCTGGCGTTGTCCAGCAGACCAGTTGTTGCCGCTCTCGCTGACTTGCGATTCGAGTGTCACGACTTTGGGTCCTGAGTCGCTCGGGCCATCCGGAGTAACGGTCCCGGTGGTGTCGGGCGCTTCTGGACTCGGAGGAATGTCGACAACTAGATGAACCGCACGGAGCACCTCAAGGCATTCAGCGTCCGTATATTCGTTGAACGGATCCTGCATTGAGTAAGGACGGACTGTCAGAGAGGGAAAATCCTCCACGCCCGAGCGTACCAGGTTCTCGCGAATTGTGCCCTCGAAAAGTGCAGCGTCTTGCGGGATGAGCGTTAACCGCTCTCTTAGCTCGTCCACCCCAATCGAAGTAATATCCACGCCGTCAATGACAATACTCCCCTCCGCCGGGTCGACGAAACGGAATAGCGAGAGGGCGAGGGTACTCTTGCCGCTGCCCGTGCGTCCGACGAGCCCGATCTTCTCCCTCGGGTGAATTTGAAAGGATACGTCCTTGAGGACCGGATCGAGCTCGGGAGCGTACTTGATCGCGACGTTGTTGAACTCGATTCCGCCTTCATGCGCCCGTGGCCAGTTCACAGGCGGTGGCGTATTTGACAGACGAGGAGGTTCAGGCGGGAGCTCGATATATTCGGCGATCCGTTCTGCATTGGTATTGGCAAGCGGTCAGAGTCACAGTGCGCGTCACGGTGCGACATAATATTAATGTACGTACCGATCCCGTTGAAGGTTTGTTGGACGTTGAGATACGCGCGCGTCCCGAAGAAGATCGCGCCAAGAACCCCCTGAGCCTGGGTTATGACGATCGCGGCAATACCAGGGCTATACAAAACAGCGTGACGGTCAGAGTTTCATATCAACACGAGACTCTTGAGCTAAGTAACGCACTCGAGGTCGAGTGTGACAGCGAGGCCAGCAGTAAGGAGGAACGTCAATGCACCCAAGGCGCTGAACCTGAAGTAGAGCCAATGATTGACCATCGAACCTGCGCGCGCGGAGGTTAGACTGCACCGGGGGCGACGACATAGAACGGACTGTAGTAGAATGCGGCGTGGCTCTTGTCAAGGCGGTCAAACAGCGTGCGAATGAAGATCATTTCGTTGCCGAACGCTCGGACAGTCTCGATGCCCACGAGTACTATCACGATGCCTGGTTAGTTTCATCAGATAGCGTTAAGAGTTGGATGTACGTACGCTCGCCGAAGGTGGAGACGATGGGACTCCGAAGGATGCTCTGTATGCGGTTCAGATCCCTATATCCTCGGTAAGGCATCGGATAGAACTCTAAAGTGATGCCGTCAAATACGCACCGAGTTGTCTCGACATACTAGAATGCAAGAGGGTGAGTGTGTGGTGACAGGACCATCCATCCGCGGCGAGATGACTTACGCCGCGCGCAAAAGCGTAATGCTGAAATAATGACCCCAAATTTAAGCAAGGGACACGAATTCGAAGAGGCTGTGAGAGGGACACACCACATAGCCGAGACATATGGCTGCGAGAAGGAATGGGGGTACGCCGACGATAATAGTGACGATGGAGATGGCGAAGGTGATGAGCTGCTCGCCGACACTACGCACGAAGGACGAGATGCCACTGTCGACAGAGTCCATGTCCTGTCCGAAGCGGTTCAAGATGCGCCCCTGATCGGCGTTCAGCATTGCTCTCGAGGTGTGCAGCCAGCTCAGGCTTACAGCAGGCGTCTTGTCGAACCAGCGCAGAGGAGACCGCAGAACAGAGTGCAGCATGCTTGAGTATAGCCTACGCGACGCACGGAGGGAGCTCCAGATGTCGGGTATCTGAGCTGCGACCGTGGCAAGGGCGTTGAAACTCTCTAAAGTGAGAATGAGCATGCAAGACGGGGACACGTAGAGCGATCAACTTACGTATTCCGATGTAAACTCCAACGTACGGCAGCGGATTCTTGGTTGCGGACGGGAAACCGAATGGAGTCTTCGGGTGGTCCGTGTTCTGGTAGCTCTCGTAACTTTCACTCCAGGCCTTCGCCCACAGCTTTTGAAGAAGGTCACCTACGCACAAAATTGGTTCAGTATGCCGGTATGCTCTTCAAAACGACAGCGTGACGTACTACCGCGTTGAAGAGCGATAGTTAGGGCCAGGAATACGACGATCCAGTATCCGGCCGCCTTCAGGTACGTGACGTATATCTTCCGCTCGACAGCGCCAGTCGACTTCGTTTCCTTCTGCACGAGCTGTGCGACAGCCTTCTCCTCGCCGTCTTCCTTAGACGCTATTGACTCCTCCTCGTGCGGTGCAGCCTCCTCCTTCTTGTCGCCCAAGTCGTGCTCGAGTAGCTCTCCGCGCGCACGGAGCTCCTGCGGCGTACCCTGGAGAGTGATACGGCCGTTGTCCATCTGCACGACATACCCGCTGTGCTGGATGACAGAGCTGACGTGGTGCGTAACGAGGATAAGTGTGCGACCCTTCATGAGCGGACCAAGGAAGCAGCGCTTGACAAGAGTGTCCGCTGTGTGCGTGTCCACCGCACTCAGAACGTCGTCGAGAATGACCGTCTTGGTGTAGGCGTATACCGCACGAGCAAGCGCAACGCGTGCCTTCTGCCCGCCGCTGAGCGTGATGCCCTTCTCGCCAATCTCCGTCTTGTCACCGTCGTCGAGGAGGTTCAGGTCTGCTACCAGCGCGCAAGCGGACAGTACCGCGCTGTATCGTTCCGCGTCGTACGCAGCGCCGAAGAGGATGTTGTCGCGAATCGATGCGTGCTGAAGCCACGGTTGCTGGGCACAGAAGGAGACGCTCTCCTTGAGACCGGTCTCGGAGTCGGTGCGTGTCGCGAATTTCGGCAGGTAGACGCGGCCCTCGATACATTTCAGCTCTCCGAGCAAGGCGCTCAGGACTGTGTTTACGTCAGCGTATCTGAAAACGCTCGAGACTATGATGCAGACATACGCGACGATTTGCCTGCGCCCGTCGCGCCGTAGATGAGACTAATCTTGCCCCGCGGGAAAATAACAGACATGTTCCGTAAAGTGAACTCCTGCTTCGGTGTGACCGCTGGAGTATCTTCAGTCGCTACCGACGTAGTAGGCACCACAGTGCGCTTGCGGAATGTCACGATGTCGACCCAAGAACGACGATTAGCCTTCTTCTCCTCGTCCGCCTTCTTCTTCAGTTTGTCAGCGAGAAGCTTTTCTGGGGTGATCGCGCTCGTATTCCAGACGAAAGTCGCATCTTCGAACCCGACACGGTCGTCGAACACCTAAGATCTACAGTAAACGTCTCTACCACACACTGTTGAAGGTACAAACGCACTGCGGCATGCCCCTGTTCGTCATGCAGGAGCGTGCTGACCCACGCCGGCACTTCCACTTCGTGGAGGAAGTCGTCGATGCGGTTAACAGATGCGTAAATCTTTTGCATGAGATCTATCACCCAGGGCAACCCCGTAAGCTCGTCCGTGAGAATTTGGAAGGTGAGGAGGGCGGGAAAAGCGATCGAGACGCTGAGCTCGTTGCCGGCGATATAGGTGAACGTCGTGAGAGAGATACACGCGACAAAGATTGGTACAACGTCCCAGAGAAACGCTGCCCAGGACATCAGTGTCTCGAAATGGTTACACTCCTTCGTCATACCCTGCATGAACTCGACGATTTTCTGCTTCTTGAGCGCGCTTAGCTCGCGCTCGCGGTACGTCAGAATGCGGTCTGCCCATCGAGATTCCCATCCAGAAAGTTTGACGAACTACGGGAGCCTTATCAGCCTCACGACAGCGACGTTCGGAACGTCGAGCTTGCCTTGATCGCTTGTATGACCTCGTTCATACTGCGCATACGCCTATCGCGCATGTCCATAGCGCCTTGATACACCTTGTACTGCACCTTGAGCAGGAGATAATTCGCCGGTATGGCGAAGAGAAGGGCGATGTATCCAGCGAATGCGCTCAGTCCCATAATGCTGTAGAGGAACGACGCTGCGAGAACGACGGCAAGAGGCGTTTGGAAGAAGTTTGTGTAGAAACCTGCGAACCAGCCGACTCTGGGATTCGATCAGTACTCCAAGATGCACTTAGGCGTGACTGCAGCGTACTTCGCAGCGTCTGTGGTGACGAGACTTGTAATCTTGCCCATGTCGGCGCTTCCAGCTGTCGACTCCGAGCCGTCGTCCTTCGCGCTATTGGTAACGACCCCGCTCGTGTCGATGCGCTTGAGCGCCTTGGCGTATATAGTCGCGATGGTCTCGGCTCGGCCACTACAGTAGTTAGTTACGCGCGGGGCAGACGACACAGGGAGAAGACGTACCGGATGGAAATGGTGCTGCTTTTGTAGAACCATTGCAGTTCGATCTCGGCTTTCGACATCATCGCTAAGAATGCGAGAATAGTCCAGAGGTAGGCGGCTTGACGGTCCCGCCGCCCGCTCCCATCGTCCGACGAGACAGATCCAAAGCCAAGGTCTGATACGAGAACCTGTAGCGCCGCGGCAGGATGTGTAGCCAATGCCAGCATGGTACGGAAGTCGACCATCGATCCAGTTCCATCGGACGCGCGAGCTCTCCGTTCCATGGCCGAAAGAATCTTACTTAGCAGCACGGGCTGAGCGAGCTCCAAGCAGGTAGCGCACACAGCGAGTACCGCAATGATAATCAATTCCCTCGCGTTCGCCAGCAAGAGCCGAGCGACGAGCGATTTCTCCCGCGCAAAGTACTGGAACTTGCGGAAGACGAGACGAGAACGGAGTGCGCGTGGGAGCTGCCAGATGTCGTGCTCCTCGAGTACGCCAGTTGTACCGACCGCAATGAGCGGTGTGAGCCAGGAGAATGTGCTCCATTGACCGAGACTGGCCCAGTCGTCCAGCGCAGGAAGGACGCCCTGTGTCTCGAGGTGAGTGACAACTGGAGAAGATTGGTATTACGGACCGTACCTCGGCATTCTTCGTAGGTTGCGAAGACGTTGCACGCTTGGGCATTTGAAGAATTACGAGTACGGCGATAAGCGAGAGTCCGGGATGCATGAGCGTGGCGAACAGTGACCAGCGCCATGGAGATGCACGGGCAACCACGGGGACGATCTCTTCCGTGAAGAGATAAAGTATCGAAGCAAGGAATGTCGATGAGTAGATGGTCAAAAGAGAGTATGGTGGCGTGCGTGGTGGATTAGCGAGTGGGGTGAACGCGGCATATGTCTGCAAAGACGATCAACGAGTCTCAGAGCGCAGATACAAGCTCCGTACCCAGATTATGAGAGAAATAAGGGAACGAGTATGAAGCCAAGGGGTGTCGTCCGAGACAGCAGCGCGTAGGTACAACACGAGGTGGATGCAAAGCTCGAACAGCCCGACTAGGAGGAGCACGACGGAAGCGACAGTCCGTCCTTGTGGGGTCGACCGTTTCTTAGCGAGCAATGGCGTTGCCTCGCCTACATCAAGGGCGTCCGTACCGCCAGCGTCGAGACCATCTAGTAGCTCGTCTTCTTCCTCGTCTTCCCGTGCTACCAACAAATAGAAATTTAGTAACTGACAGTCACAAAAACCACCGTACACTGACTTGTAAAGTCGCTGAGCAGGCCGCCTTTGCTAAAGTAGCTTGTACGCGAGAGTGCAACGCCAGCGACTGTTGCTGCAACAGTGGCGAGTGGAACGAAAAGCTCGAACGTTGCGTGCAGCGTGCACGCCAAGTCATTGGATTCGCACATGTAGACGAGAAAGAGCAGATGCAGCTTGCCACGTGCGCGACGGGGAATGTTATATGTAGTGTCCGTTCTGCGAGGGACGCAGCAAATCCGAGAATCCGCATCAGGACCGAAGTTCCTTATCCGCAGCAGCGTCCGCAGCAGGCATGTCAACGTCTGACAACATAGATTCCGCGAGAGAAGAGCAGCTGGTTGCCAGGGACAAGCGTCAGGGTGTAGCATAGGCTTGGGAGATCGCAAGAGCCTGGGGCGCCCGAGAGTTCCGCTTGCACGACGTGATGGTCAGTTTGGAAGCGACCGATACAGTCGTAAACAGTTCGACAGCCCGGAGAGCTGTCACCGCGTCCCTAGCGCGGCGCACAGGCTATATAAGAGCACACCCATGTTGCTGAGCCTGTTACTTCGCCATGGAAAGTACTGCCGACGTAACGCCGCCTCTTCGTTCGCGCTGGCAGGGTTGGCCAGAGAACAGTCCCAACTTCGACCCGGTTTTCGGTCATCTGCATGCAAGAAACGTACGGGGACGTTTCTGTCCGGACCCTGAATGCGATGAATGTACACGGTCTGATGTACGCAGAGTTACTGAACGGACGCACTTGATCATTTAAGACTTTCTAGGTTGTGCAGATTGTCGAATACGATGCTGAAGGCAACTGTGAGTGAAATTTGCCAACCCTGTCACTTCAAGTGAACACAATATCGACGAATCTGGGAATCTTCGACAGGTCTTCTAGACACGAAGTTCGGCCCTCGCCAGCTCGAGGATTACCTAAGAACGGTTGGGTTCACTAACAATGCAGACGTTCCGCTCTCTGCAGCTGGGGTCCATGGTGTGCAGGCGACCCGATTTCGATTTTTGTGAGTACAATCTGGGTCCAACCACCACGCCGTAAAAGCGCCTGCTGATCATTGCAGCTTTTTCTGCACCCATACGCCAACAAGCTGCATTAGTTATCCTTATTCCCGCCAAGTCCTTTCATTCTGCCGAGCGCCGGTCGAGGTCGCTCAAGCGTTCGGGAACGGCATGTACAAGTTCGATCACGGTTTCTACCTTGAACATGCAGGACGGAAGGAGAGTTTGTTCTCGGACCACCGTGAGCGTAACCCATTCCAAAAACACATCTTTCTCACATATCTGATAGATTCCTGGGTCGTTATCCGTCACCTCATGTCGCCTGGAGAGCTGCTACAAGAAGACATTCAGCGCGATGACTTCTCCCTGAACCCACAGTTCACCGTCATAAACGTTGAATCGGCTATGTATATCGCGAACGACCTCAGCTCGGGATGCTCCAATATCGTTCTCGGGACCAACGCAAGTACATTTCTGACTCTGCGGCTCAGCCTCACCGAGAATGCGGCGTTAGCGGCTGGGAATCCCTTTGTGCTGATGGCATACCATTTGGGATGTGTTCTGCGTCTTCAACAACATGTTGTCAGCTTTCTCTTGTCGCAACTATGGGTATAGCCTTAGCCTCAGATACCTGCATCATTGCGCTAATTCATTCGCAGTGGCCCCTCGATGGGATTGACGGCGAACAGTATCTTCGAGGACTACGGATGTACAACGAGACGTACCTCAGTACGATTCATTCGCATGCAGCGATGCGCCATCTGCACCTGGCTGTCAGCCAGACGCGATCGTGCCACGCACGTTTCGCTGATAAACATAACATATCAGAGTCGAGCAGAGCCCTCGTGGAATCATTACTCGACGAGCACGAAATGGCCATCGCACATCTCATCGAAGACTACGACCTTCACAGCAAGTCTGTTAAAGCGCAAATAGATGTCGTAGGTGCACGTCCCGGTAGCCTAATGTATGCTGATGGTTTCACAGATCGCTGGCGCATCGCAGGTCAGGAACGGGGTTGGCATGTACAAGATGGGACGCAACAATCAGAAGCAGGCGGAGGCCACCGAGGCTCTTGCGCGCGAGTCGAAACGCGACAGCGAGGTGATGAAGACGATCACAGTTGTCACGCTGGTATACCTTCCAGCTACGTTCGTTTGTGTCAGGCGTCAGGATTGGCGGCGTCTCGTCTACTGACAATACTCACAGACGCTCCTCAGCATGGGTCTCTTCGACTTCAACGTCGGCGAGAGCGGTAGCCTCCAAGTTGCGCGGCAGGGTTGGATCTTCCTGGCCATGGCACTGCCGTTAACGATCGTTACCCTCGGACTCGCATACGGCTGGCAAAGGCGCAAGGAGAGGGAAGCCACCGCAGCGGCAGCAGCGAAGAAGGCTGCAGAGCGTGCGATAGACGATGAACATGCAGCTGAGAACTCGACACAGATTGGCGCAGTGCCTCCAAGCGGTGGCGCAGCGGTGGGCACCGAAACCACTCCAACGCACACGACGTCCTCGCGCAACTGGATGCGCAAGTTGCCCTCGCGGCGACGGAAAGTGTTGCCTACGACGGTAGATAACGTGGTGTAGACGGAGAAGCAGCAGTCATCCGCCTTAGGAGAGAGTGTAACGCGTCCATCGCTACGCTGGCGCACTTGCCAGCGTGGACTCTAGATTTGTTCGTGCCAGATATCGTAGGCACAGTCACTGAGTCCCTTGTTCCATGTGTAGCCAGTCTTTGTAAATATCGTCAGCTAGAAGGTCCTAGGTAGTGCCCGCTCGTATTGCGCCTCAGAAGACTGCATTCCAGTGTCGTCGGGAAGCGATCCGCTTAGCCGCGCCGTTTGACCGAGTTATGCGCATGTGTGGTACAGTAACGGCGTGAATCGCATCCGTACGCACCGTGGATAGAGGTTTGTTGTGATCCAGTGTAGGGCCTTGAGAATTTTTGCACCTGGTCCAGTCTGGACCGGGAGAAGGACTGTTCAAACTCCGTCGCGCACTTTGTTCCGCACCGTTAGCCCGTCAACTTGAAATCTCACGCGCCCTCTTACCGTCCGGACTCATACACCTCTAAGTCCCATCCCAAACTTGGGAATTCCTCGGCTCGTCGAGTGCTCGTAGCTCCAGGTGATTCGACAGCAACCAGCTGCGACTCGAGGACTTTGAGCCCTCCGTCTACTCAGCGCTTTGCCGCCACCCTCATATCTGTACCTGTCTCGACTTCACTTCCCCCGGCAATGTCGACAGGAAAATTCATGCCAAATACGCTGCCGAATCTTCCTTCGGTGATGTATCTGACGCCACACACGGTGGGTACGCTACTTTTCCGTGAATTATGTTTGACCTTACATGAAGCTTTAGCTTGGAAGGATTTATATCGCAATGGTCGAGCCTAATGCTTAACTCCTTGACCGAGATGCAACCCAACGTGAAGGCCATGCATTTATAGTGAAAGGCCGTCATCGGGACTCGCACTGACTTGGTACGCCTGCAAGCGGAAGCTTTTTACCCCTGTGCTTACGTGGGTAAAATGGAGATAGGGGTAGGGGTGTCAATTTAGGGTAGTGCCTCTATCACGCGCCACACTTGGTCCTGCTCCCTTTCGTCTCCATGCCGCTCGTCCTGCCAGATGCGCTCATGCGCGAGCTCGACGTATGCGTACGGCGCATTGCAAGACATGTTCAGGACTCGCAAAATCTCAGGTGCGCCTGCGACCTCGCTGCTCGTAGACGTGGCTCTGAATTATACCGCAGCAAGCTGGACGAGCTTCGACACTCATTATCTCATGAAGTCGCGGTCATCGTCTCGAATGTTATCTGCGCAAGAAACGCTGCGCGTGCAAAGGATACTGTACTCACGCCAGAGCTCTGGTGCATGATCTGGCGCGAGCTGCCGTTCGCGGGCCGTATCACCGTGTCGCACGTCTGCCGCTCGTGGCGAGCCACGGCGCTTTCCTTTCCCACTCTCTGGAACGACGTCAAGATTGTATACAGCGACGAAGACGTATTCCCGTATTCCGATGCACCGTTACCCGTACAGCTGCAGGCGCTTGGAACGCTGCTGAACCGCACCGCGTCCACACCCGTCCGTCTCCATCTCGCCGTCCTCGCGACAGGACCGTTAGAGGACAAGCTCGTCCATATCAACACCCAGCTTGAGGAACACGCGCTCCACATACGCGCCCTCCGTCTGCAGGTGCAGAAGGACTCGGACCTCCTCCCCGCCATCCGCGATGTCCTCCCATCCATGTCGTCGCTGCGGCTCGCCCGTTTCGAGACAAACGACTGGGACGCGAGCATCAGCAGCATCTTGCATCTCGACGGCGGATCTGCACTCGGCGCGTTACGAGTGCTAGAGCTCGACGGGATCATCTTCGACAAGCGAATTCCCGTGGCCCTTGCGCACGTAGACGAGGTCTCCTACACCGTCACTGAAAACCCGCTCACGCCGACCCATCTGGATAACCTTCTCGCCTCTTGCCCGCGCATCAAA
This sequence comes from Exidia glandulosa HHB12029, assembly GCA_001632375.1. Classification (NCBI taxonomy): domain Eukaryota; kingdom Fungi; phylum Basidiomycota; class Agaricomycetes; order Auriculariales; family Exidiaceae; genus Exidia; species Exidia glandulosa. Next base: position 31,679 of record KV426318.1, read on the forward strand.
CGACTGCACCTCGATATCCAAGCCGGCTGGTGGAACGAGAATAACGCCTGCGAGCTCCCAGACGACCTCGCGCCGGAGCTGGACGCCCTGACTCTCACCGTGTTCAGTGCTGGAGATCTACGGGATATTAAAGTGCTCCGGTACCTGCGTTACGAGACCCGGCGTGTCGTCGCGTTCCGCTTCAAGTACCACGCGCATCTCCCCCTAGGTCGACGTTTCGTGGAGTTCGTCGGGCGCGGACCGCTACACGTCGTCGTGGGTTGTGGGTCCGGCATGCGCGTGTCTGATTCAGAGGGTCAAGTGCGCGAGGTAGTCATGCGTCAAGGGACGATGTCGGACGACGCGATCTCGACGCTGATCGCTGACCTTGCGCCGACGATAGAGTCGCTGGTCACGGACACGTCGTTCACGTTTCACCCGAAGGTGGCGTTCCCGACTTTGTCCCGTCTGACGCTTCGCTTTGCCCATCCCAGCGAGCTCCTCGCATTCACCCAACTGTTCACTCTGCCAGCTCTGCAGACGCTACGCCTGGAGCTGGTCGACCCCATTAGCCGCGCACCGTGTCGTTCAAATGGAAATCATCGTGTGGATGTGGAGAGTGTGCTTGCGCTCTTGCCGCACGACAGGCAACTCGACGTTCTGCAGCTGGGGCAGGTGCGCTTCCGCAAATGCCAAGACCGGACGGGGTTGGAGGAGCTCAGGAGTCGAGTCGGCGCCCTCGAGAGCTTGCTGTTTAACGATCATCCGGATGATATCGTTGGTCAGCTGGGAGTGGGGAACCTTTGGTCTGACGGAGATAGCGAGGCTAGGCGCGCTTGAATCGTACTGGTAATGTTCACATCACACCCGTCCTCTTCGTCGTCTACTGACTGCGGGAAAAGTTCTGCTAGCCGCGCCTAGGTGCTTCGTCGCGGTATTCTTTCATTTGTCTCTTATAGTACTCTTCTGCCCGCGCTCAACGCTCTTCAGCGCGCTGCATGTATACACGACGTCAACATCGCCGTTTGTGCATTGATCTACGAGCGCGTGATGGTCGTCTGCACGTCACCTGCAAACACTGTTCTCAGAGTATCCTGTTGCCGCGCACGTTGTCCTTGGCCGCGATTGGTACTCAGGTTGCGCGCCAGTTGAATGCCACGGGAGTCTATCTCTTTCTTCCTTGACGCGGCATTCAGGCTGTCTGAACGTGTTGTGATCTTGCAGCGCGATGGCCTTGAACTCTGTGCCTGTAATGCGGCGACTCTGGTATCGCCAACGGTTTTCGAGTCCGGCGTACGAAACAGTGCACCGCATTCTCTGGTGCTATGGATTGCGAGTCTGTAGAGGGGATGTTGTTATCGATCTCTCCGCGTGGGCTTTGCCATCCTTTGCTATTGCACGATTTTCACGCTCAGATACTGTCCGTCTCCGTACTCGTCGACCATGCCCGACTCTAAGGAAAGGTCCCTTCATCGTGACGTCAGGACAACAGACTTCTAGCCGCAGTACGACCGCTAGCACCCGATGGGTTCACTGTTTACCGCAGCCTGAGAGTCCCGTTGACTGCAGATTACGCCATTTCAGTGTTCCTTCGGTTGGTATCGAGCTTTGAGCCGGACGCATTGGGACCTCTGTCTCACTCAATGATAACTTACCTCCCGCAGGCTTCCCTTGCCTTGACGTGGGTTGTGCGTACTGACGAGCATACCGTGACGTATGTTCAAGGGCGGCTCTATCTCTGATGACGTGGTACTAGGCGGTACGGTACTGCCAGTGGTCGTGCGACCGCACGAGTGCAATGTTACAGTAGACGTTGATAAACCGGCTGCTTGTGGTAAGACATGCTGCACCCGCGCCGAAGTGAGCAAACATGGACTATACATAGGATAGAGTCCTACAGATCAACACTAGCTCCACTTCACTGGCGTTTCTCATACCTCTCATATAGCTAGATTTCAATCTCTTTCGGGATTCCGAGTTCTCAGCGGCACACGGTCGCGCTGCTCAGAGATTATTGATCCCCTTGGACACCATGAAATGCCGAGGCCGGGTGTACTTAGATACGCGTTCCTCTAGCACGTAACCTTGCTCGGCTTACCGCATGGGGATGCAGCAGCTCGCACGGGGTGCTATAACATCCATCCATCCGCAAAGGTTATAAAGTCTCCCCATGGCCAGAGAGCCGCGCATCTGTGTGCCGCGACACGATGAACCTTCGCGACATCCTTCTCGCGACTTGTGCACTAGTCGCGCATGCGTCGCCATTTCGCATTTCATCCGCCGCGGCCGAGCCCGCTCCCGACACTGTCGTCCTCCCGCCCAACGACTCCCCGAGCTCAACCGTCGTTATTCCGACTACTACTTCGATCTCAGGACCTGGCCAGACTCAGATAGCGCTGTAGATGCGTGTGGGTGTTTTCCGAAACATGCCGTTCCCGTCCAGCACTCACCAGTCGCGCAGCGGTTGACATTGCGGTTTGCGCTTTACGGTTCACCTACGCTCGCACGTGCGCTTATATCTAGATGGGGCCATATCATGTACATGTAGCGATTAAGACTCGAAGTAAAGTTATGTACGAATTCGCAGCCGAAGTCAGCCAACTCACTAGAGCCCTTATCGAGGCTATCTTCACCACACAGTACCCACTCCTCATCGCGCTACCAGAATATATCTCTGAGAACGGACTACACTGAGGGGAAAGTCTTAGGAACGACGCGTCGACCACGGTGATATTATCGCAAGCGTCGGCGATCTCAAGCGCATTGAACGCTTTACGCTTTCCGTAGCTGCATAAGTACCTCTGGACCTTGAAAGACACGTACCACTCTTAGCTGAGATGATCCTCCCCCTCGAATTGATCATACCAATCGCCGAGTCGCTCGCCCGCGATACGGATAGCAAGACCCTCGCACGCCTCGCACGCGTCTCTTCATCCTTCCTCCCACTCGTCGCGCCATCACTCTATCGCACCGTCTTCCTCCACACCCCACGCGCAGGCCAATCCTTCTGCCACGCGCTCGCGTCGAATCCTCATCTAGGAGCGTACGTCCGAGTCTTGAGTATACGCCGTCCGGCAAGCGGTCGTCTCGCCATGGCCCCGCATGACATGCTCGATTCATGCGCCAACCTCGTCGTCGTCCAGATTATGTATATGGCTCCGCCACCGGGACGCGGACGTACGGAGCTGGTAGACCTCGTAGAGACGATCGTTCCGCGCCTGCTTGCGAGCCAGCGGATGACACGTCTGGTGGTCGGCGAGTTGGACGAGCACCCCGTCGAGATCATCAGACGTATCACCAGTCCGGGTCTTCAAGTCCACATCGAGCGGCTGACAGAGCTGTACATCCTGCGCTCGTCCATTACCGTTGGAGCACGTATCCTGCCGCCCAACTTCAAGGTGTTTCAGAACCTCGAGTCCCTCGTGATTGCAATGGACGTAACGCCTAGGGAGTGGGATCATAGCCTCGACTCGACCGTGGCGGGTCTGCGCAGCCTATGGCCGTCACTGTGGTACATACGCAAGCTCCCTCGGCTGAGGAGACTGCGATTCTTCCTCTACCCCGCGCACGTCGCGCGCGCGACTGCGAGGGACTTTGTCGCTTCCACGCGCGAGATGGACGATCGAAGGATTACAGTTGCCGTTATCGAGTCCGCTGAAGAAGCAGAGTCGCTGGTGGTGCTCCATGAGCTGGGAAGAATCGATCTCTGGACTCACGGCGAGCCGTTGTTGGAGCATTCGCAGCATCCGGCCGGGACAGCCGACGTCGTGCGCACTCTGCGGCAGCACGGTCGATGGAATAGAATGTATTAGGCGGTGTAGTATTATACCTCGAGGGCTTAATATACGGAAAGCAAATGTGAAATCTATACCCCTGGAAAGACGGTTAAGTGAAGAAAAGGCGGGGCAGAGAGGTTGCCGTACCGTCTAGGATCAGCACGAGCGTATCTTGACCGTCCCGCCGATCTCGAGAATGTCGATGGCCTGGTCGACCTCGACGAACCAGCTGAAGCCTTTATGCTTCCCTTTTGCGGTTGTCGTCCGGACAGGGTACTTTGCCGCGCGCAGACGGTTCTTGAACGGAAATGCGTGAGCATGCATGTGCAGGTGACCGACTGAAATATAAGGTGGGATGTGGAAACCGAGTCTGCGGAAGCGTAGGTGCATATGTCAGTTTTATGAAGGCCTGCGAGCATGGTGATCTTGCCTTCGCAGGTTGGGGTCTGCGGGAACCCCGAGCGAATCCAGCGCTTTCGTTCCTGCCGCCCGCATTCGTCGAACTACAGAAGCGATGAGATTTGTGTCCACGCTCAAGACACTATCACGCACCCAAATCCACGTCACGTGCCCTCAGACTCTTCACGTTATCTGTTCATGTTCGTGTTCTCAGCGCAACATCAAGAACTGGCCGCTGGATGCACGAACCTATGTGTCGCTTGGGAACGACCTGGAGATGGTGCGCCGACGCCGGGTTGATGTCACGAAATACCACGAGCTCGTCGTCCTGCACGGTGGTCAGATTCCTTACAGCCTAGGTCTTAGCTGGACCTTTCCGCACCTCCAGCACGATGTCGAACCCACGCTCGCGGGACACGTTGCAGAAGACGCACGGCGGCAACATGGCTGATAGACAGCTTGCGTCCTTGCCGCCGTCATCGACGTCGGCGGTCGCGCGGGCGTTGAGGCAGTTCATCGCGGCGAAAAAAAGGGCAAGAGCTAAGCGACGGCGGCTCGCGCGCATCGGCTGCGGTGAAGACGCGGAAGCGCCGGTTGTACGTCACCGCGTCTTCCGCTAGCGCCGAGTTCGCGGGACCGTCGGCAGAACATCTGCAAAGACCTCCTCACACGCGGACATGGGCGGCAGAGACATTCCTTACTCGGTCTCACGGACACGCGACGGCCTCTATGGACGAGAAGCCTGTCAATGAGCTCACCGCGCACATGCTGCGACCCGGTAACAGTCGCTGCCACGAGCTCTAAAGCTTATCTTAGCCTGTCAACTCACGGGTACTAATGTTGTGCGCAGGAATGTACTGAAAAGTTAATTTCACGGGTACTTGGCATTTTCGGACCGGGGCATTGGCGGTTTTGCAGAATGCGGGACCATAGGTGCAGGTACTATAAAATCCTTCTTCGGGTATGACAGTGTGCATACGCTCTCATGCTGTTGCACACTTTCGTTGTCGCCGTTGTACTTGCACTTTGTGTCAGTGCTGCTCCGTTCCGAGCAGCGGAGCGCGACGGCGACGTTGACACGAGCGTCAAAGTCCCATTGAGGTTCGAAAGATCTGCGCGCCGGTCGACTACCATACTAACAGTTCTACAGAATACGGACTGCCAGCCTAGATGACTGATGCTGCCCTCTGCGGCGGCATCTTTCGTGCTATTCGTCCGGTTTCGGGCGACGGATAGAGCCCGGAATTTGGAGACCAAACGCTTGCGGGACCGCGTGTACACCAGATATGGCTATGCGTTCTGTTTCTGTCATCCTCATTGCGCTCGCCGTCACACTCGCGTTTCACGGTCTTGCTTTTGAGAAGCCAACGACGTCAGACAGTCACGGAGCGGCAACGGCAGCAGCAAGCCCCCGAGCAGACCTGAAATCGGTAACTTTTGGCTAAGCAGCTTGTATCATCCTCTATTTTCTCTCTCCATTATCCACTGGCGCGTGAAGTTTGTTCTCAGGGGAGTTGCCGGAATGAAAGCTCCCGCAATCTTTCCTGCAGCAATGCTTCCTAGCCAACTTGGACACCATCGAGGCATGATTCGTCATAACTCATTCGTGATATGGACTTCTTTGCCCGTGTTGTCCTTCCACGGCAATTAAATTCCCAACATACTGTACTGGCCAAAGTTTGCACCGCCCGACGTTCGATCGTGTTTAGTCCTCCTCGAATCCCGCAGGATCAATTTCTGAAGGTTACCCCGGACGTAGCGCTGGGACTCACCGCTTCCCGTTTGGAGGTGAGCGATGAGCGCTGAGCGCTGAGCGGTGATCGGCCTCAGGAGTTTGTGTGAGAACTTGATAAAGAGGGACGACCAAGGGTACGGAGCGCCGCGCGTTCGCGGTTGAAACGCAAACGTCGACGGTTCGACCCACGCAGCGGCCAATTATTTCCGATATTTCCCACCGCACAGAGGCTTGAATTGAGGTGTACAGACATCTAATGGAGGCCTATATTGTCTCAAATATCATTTTTCCGACGAGATTTCGGTGGGAAACGCGGTTTCGGACACCCGGGACGCTAAGTCCGTGTTGCTTCCGGGTTCCGTTTGCATCCGAAGTCTGTGAGCGCTCACCCAGAGGTCTCTACACCTTCTGACCTTGTGAGAAACAGCCAAGATGCTAACTAATGGAAATATATAGTGTTTGAAAGTCGTAGTATCCGTATAATTTGAGTTAAATGTGTTCGACAGATCTTTGTAGTTCTACAGTCTAAAAAGTGACGCTTCAGGGCTTTAGGGTCAGTATGAGTATATCAGATACTATATGATTTGTATTTTGCTGGTCTTGTATCGGTGGGGACTCCTGGCCAGCGTCCTCAGGTGGTACGGAGATATCGGACGCAAACGGACCCCGGAAGCAACCCGGACTTAGCATCCCGAGAGTCCGAAACCGCGTGCCCCGCGTAAATCTCGTCGAAAAAATGATATTTGAGACTGTATAGGCCCATAACATAGGACCCTATATTATTATTTGAGGCTTGCAGCGGTGAGGAATGTGTTAAATTCTCGGCCGCTGCGTGGATCGAACCGCCGACGTTTGCGTTTCAACCGCGAACGCGCGGCGCTCCGTACCAAGGGAGTTGTGTTCTCCCCCCGCGTCTCCAGACAATGCAGTTCTCGACACTCTCTGCCGCCCTCGCTCTCATTCTTGCTCTTGGTGCAAGTGCGTCGCCTCTTCCCGTACCCGTGCCATTCGGAGGGGCCATAGTTCCCGAGTGTAACACGCCTTCAGGATTCTGCGAGTCTTTTTGAAGGACAAGTCACTAGGATGAGAACGGCGGCTTAACTGGGTCTCATAGCTGTACGCTGTAGAGTCTAGCTTCTGTTGTACATGACATGCGGCTGTAGCATTGTCCAGAGCCCGCGTCGTCCATCGTAGAGCATGCGTCTCGAGCGCTCAGAAGAAGCTGTAGAGTCCCATAAGCCTGAGAAGTGGCGTAGTGACGCGCCACGTCCGTGGCCCGGGCTACGCTCGTACACGGCGCCCTCTGCGGCCGAGTCCGCAGTGTATTTAGCTAGTCTCAGCGCAGTCTGCGATTCAGAGACCCCCTTCCCCTTTCACTTTTCTCTTCAGTTCGACTTCCGACGCTCTCGACACAAGCTCACGATGTATACGAGATTCAGATTGGCGGACACCCGTTTGTGTACAATAACCCCACGCATAGCGCGTTACGCTACTTGATCTCCATTCCGCGGCCCTACGATCCTCGACCTGTCTCACGCGCTTCTAAGCGCTCGCGTCCCCCGAACTCTGCGCGTCAGGAGTGAAACACAACCTAAGATGTGCTTCGGTTCTTCAGTACTTGGCGGCATTGAGGGAGTGTGCTGAGGGTTCTCGAAGGCCGACGCGAAACGAGTCCTAGTTTGACACGATCGTCGCGCACTTACCACTCTTCTATTTCTTCGAAGAGCTGGTCCCACCCTGAGTCTTGGATTTACACACGCTCTGCCCCACTGTAGAAGATCCCGACGAGCCCATTACTGTAAATCGCCAAGGACATTCGTCTGCATTGTGGGCGTCGCATGGCATGTCGGACCGGAGCTTCTCGCGCCGCCCACATATATAAGAGCTGCACTCGCCATCGAAATGTTTCCCGTAACAAGCCACCCACCTAGCAGTCATCGACCAGCATGCAGATCTTCTTCACACTCGCTCTCGTCGCCATCACTATCGCCAGCGTGGCCGCTGCACCATTCCGCCCGGAGGTCGCGGAGATCACTCCTGAAACTGCATGCAGCGCCGCAAGCTGTGGATCGTTCTAATGAGGGGACGAGATACAGAGGAGATAGAGAAAACATGTTCTCGAGTCAAAAGAATCTTTGTACGTACGGCGGTAGACTATGTATGTTGTCCCCGTACAAGTGGACCCCTCGCAGTGGGGTAGAGTGACTATGCTGCGCGCACAGCCGAAAGGAGAATGATCGTGGCTCTTCGACGTTGCCTGGGATCGGGAACGTCGTGCGCTACCAGAAGAATAACGCGGATGGTGATTGTCCTGATATCTCGGATATTATCGTAGGTCCCATACCGAGTCCAAGCTTCGCCTATAGAGGTACTCCATAGTCCCATATATCAATCTCGCCCTTCTCGTGACGGGCTACAAGAGTTCCGGCTTCATACTGTGTCTCAGATTCGACGTCGATGGTAACGACTTGAATTCGAGGATCAGGCATATAGCCCGAGCCGTTGCTCAGCGCCTGGTCTGCCTTCGCGTGCGGATATAGAAAAACGCGTAATCGTTCCAGTCGCGGGGCGGTCATGAACAAGGAAACGACCCTCCCGAAGCCGATATTCGCCGTCGAAATCTGGATCGTCAACGAAATATCCCGAAGCGAATGAAACGCCGACATATCGAGTACCGCTGCAGGGAGGACGAATGGGAGTGAACACATGATGTGTAGATGTTCCAAAGACTTGGCGTAGTCAACGTGCTCTGCAAGAGCCTTGACGATAGCCAAAGGGCTCGGAACAGTGTACTCTAAGGCGAGGCGACGCGCCGAAGAGGCGGAGATAAGAGCAATAACTCCTTCCTCTGCTGAGGTGGATCGGAAGTGGAGGACTTGGATTATGGCAAGGTTTGGACAACGAGCCAAAAATTCCGGTGCCAGATGGGCGAGCTGCGCTCCAGCCGAGGCTCCCAAGATAAGCGAGCGCACGTGCGGCGCGAGTACGGGCTTGCTTATCAGCGTCGTATAAAAGACGTCTGACGAGCTCGGGTGGCGCAGGCAGACGGTCCGGTAGAGCCAGGGTGTCGCCAGTACATAGAGCGCGGAGGACGACCTCGTCATACACGCGAGCCCTTGATAGTCGCGCAGGCGATGGACCTCGTCGAGTATAAGTAGTATCAGCTCATTCGGTAGACATAGTCTCGAAGTCCCAAGCATGGTGGTGGTCAGAAGACGGAGGTGGTGGCTTTGTTCCTGTTTGGCCAAACCCCTGCCCTTGGCCGATGACCACAGCGAAGGACGCGTAGAATCTTTTAAACTTATATAATCAGCGGAGCAATGAGCGACCGTTGGTCTCCAACTTCCGAACTCTGATATTAGAGAACAGACGGCACGGGTACCAATGTTGTTACACGTGCGCAGAACAACCTTTTGGAGACGCAAGCATGCGAAGCTACACCCTAAAGTGCTACCATATCAGCGCTCTGATTATATTCTCACGCAGTACCCGTTAGCGCGAGCGACTGCATATGAGTAACACTTAGCTAATGACAGCGCCTACTACGTCCCAGCAAATGTCACTGTAGACTTCGTCTCAGGCTCAAGGTACGTAGCCATGTCATGTGGAATGTGCAGCTGTAATTCCTACATCCTGAGAACTGTGTAGGTCTCATCTCTACATAGAGTTTCAGTACAGCGTACATCTGAGCTAGACCGCCTTGTCTTATGAAAAGAAGCCTGTTTCTAAGCTACCTGCGCCGCAGTGCAACACTCTCACGGACGTCCTGAAGGAGTGGGTAAGTAGCGCGCGCTTTAAGGTACTAGACCAGTCCAGCGGTATCCTGACTAAAGCTAGGCAAGTCGGACGCCCGTCTTGAAGTTGAGGGCTCAGTTTACGCTATGTACAATCGCCGTTTAATGTGCTCATACTCGCTCAAGGGGCTTCGTTATTACGTTGCATATTCAATCTTTCAACGGAGACTGACAGCGGCTCCCCGACAGGGTATTAGCGCCTGTGACCGGGTTTGTACCTGAGGTTGCGTTAGGTCTCAGTCCACGGATGTAAATAAACTGCGGTAGATCATATAATCAACACATTCGACGGTTCTCTGCATCATCTTTCACGAGGCCTGCTCCGACCTCGTCCATTCCTGCCAGGATAGAGAGGTTGCATGCCTAAGATTGTCATTGGGAAAGAAGCATCGCACATAATAGAGTACAAAGGGTAGTGTGAAGGCAACAGTATAAGCGTACGGAGGACCCTCAAAGATTCTCTCATGCTAATCCGGAGTGCGGGGGGAGAATCTCCCCATGCAGCGTGTTTGGCAAATCCGTCGAAGTCACAAACGTCGGTGCGCCGTCTCGCCCCTCGCATGATGTTGCTAATCGTAATCCTGCGTAGATAAGACATAGCAAGAAGGAGTATAAACGCCGGAGAAGAACGAGTGAGAAAGGACAGATCTGCAGCACCTCAGTCTGAGCCACATCGTCCTCGCAATATGCAGTTCATCGCCGCCTTTGCAACCCTCGTCGCCGCCATTGTTGGCCTCAGTGCTGGAGTGGCTGCGTCGCCGACCCCGGTATGCGATCGTTGCAGACAGTCGACCCTCGAGACATGCTGATCGCCGTTCACATCCAGGTGGTCGATATCATGACCGAGTCTGAGATGCTGACTTGGCTCTCGACCACCAGCGCGACACTCACGTTCATCGGAGAACCCATCCCCAAGGCGGCTGCCAACCTCAATGCCCGCGTCGGTGGAAACGTCATGGTCGTCTACTGCTCGTCGCGCACGAACAATGTGTGCGGCGGTGCGTGCACCGTCTACAACGGCGGAGCTACCTGCCTGAACGCGCCCGACACCGTCTGCCTGAGCGCCACGGCGAATGTCGGGTTCTGCGACCGCGGGGGCTGCGGTGGAAGCTGCAACCAGTTCTCGTCGTGCGGAACACGTCTCGACAACAACTTCTGTTACACGCCCGGCACCAAGTCCATCATCGTACCGTTTGTCTGATCGGGTCGTATAGTGGAACATTCGAGCACGATGTATGTGTTGTAAGAGTGTAGGGTAGTTCCTCGGGCGCGTCTGGCCAATACAGATGGCAAATTCAACTCTGCCACATTGAGATTCTGTTGCTGCGTGACGACTTGGCAACAAGGAGTACAATGAGCTCTTCAAATCCAGACTTGAAGCAAGCTCCAGAGCATCGTTTAAGCCGCATATGGCCAGCAAGATCGACGTGCATCGACGACTGTGGAAGGTGCAACCGGGGAGACCATTTGGAACCACGGAACGGGCAGGTGACGAGCCGATTCCACACAGACCCAAGTAATTCCAGCTGTTAGAGATCTACAGCGTGCGAACGTTCTATAGCGAATCCTGATCGTGCATGGTGGGCGTCGAGGTTGGAGGGTCAGAGCAAACACGCGCAAACGCAGCTCTTCCTCCCATCCGACTCAGTCACCTACCTAGTTGTTCACGGCCAAGAACGAGAGCGTCTGAAAACCCAGGCTCCTCGTCGTCTCGTGACTCTACTCGGATATCCAGCTCATAGGGTCTGTGGCAGACGTTCAGAGGGCGGAACTTCTGTATCAGGCGGTCATCTCGCCCTCTAACCAACTGCTTTGCCTCGTCACATGAGGTGGATATTCCTGTGCAGCGCGCCACACACATACCGCGCATTGCTGAATCGAGCACACGACAAGCGCTTGCGATGATATTCATTACAACATCGCATCACATGCTCCGTAGCAACTGTTCAAGTCTGCGAGACCCGGGTTACTGGATTTGAGCGTCCGAAATCCTGTCGCAACGTCTGCAGACCGCCAAGCTCAACTGACTTGCATTGGGAATCCATTCACTCTGACCGGCTCTTCACGATGATTCCTATCGACCCCGTTCTGCCGCCTTCGCCAGTCCTGCTCGACCCTGACGGAACTTGGCGCGGATGCGATTCATAATCATGATACACTACGCCGCCACTCAGTGTCAAACGCGACTTGGCACCGCGTTAGTCCCTCGCGCTCGAGCACGCTTGTGGCGTCACCTGACACAGCGATATGCGACATACACAGCAATGCTACGACGCTCATTATAACGGCGCGGTCTTGCTTGTCGAAGGTTTCCCCCGCTTCCCCTCACTTTGGACTACTATGTCCAGGCTCTTTCTCTACGCCGAAGGCGTCTGCTTCGAGGTAAGTAGTAAGCTGCAGGGCCAGGACCTATACTCACGCTTATTTCATGTTCTAGGCTGATAGGAAGCTACTCGCACGTGCATCTCCTGTTTTCGCAGACCTGCTACGACTTCCTGGTGGTGACGCCGAGTCTTCGATTGTTCTTGCGGGCGACACTGTACACGACGTCAAGCACTTTTTTGCATCCCTTGCGAAAGTGTGAGATCGTCGGGCCGTTTCTCCAGACCTCGCTTAACGTTCCAGTAGCCCCGCTGCATTGGAGAGCAACACGCCGTCCGAACTCCTGGGAATCGCTCGCCTGGCTCACAAATACGAGTGTGACTCCCTGGCGACAACGTCTCTCCGTCTTCTCATCGATTCCATCCGTAGCTCCGCCACTCCTCTTGCAATCCTCTCGGACACGCTCGCGCTCGCCGCTCGCTTTGGACCAGACGACGTCGCAACCCTGTCGGCTGCATTCCTAGCGCGGCGGGACATTGCAACAATAGATCCCTTGCAACTTCTAGCGGCATGCGACCACGCGCGGGTGCACGCACCAGCCCTGCAGGGATGGGTTCTCTACAGTCTAGTGCAGCGGCCGTGGAGAACCTTCAGACATCCGCTTCTCACGCCTGAATTGCGAACGCGACTCCTGCTCGGCGAGACGGCACTGCGCGAACTCCCGGACTTATGTTGGTCGACGATCCCGCATACTGCATGTGCACGTGCGTGGGCGAATGCTTGGCCTGAGTCCGCTGTTACTGGGAAAGTGGACAAGATTCGAGCGTGGAAAGCGGCAGAGGCGCTTACGCTGAAGCGCGTCGCTGCTGGTGGTATGACCACAATCTGTCGACAGTGTACTACTGCTTCGTCGAAGATTATTCGTTTGCGCATCGAGTGGTTGCAGCAGAACATCTGGTTACTGTTCGACGATCACGGCGTGTATTTCGACACGGACTCCGCACTCCATCGGTAAAAATCCCCCGCGCTTGAGAGCGCTCCGGAACGCTCCCGAGCAGCGGGAGCTTAGGATCGATGTCCCCCCACACGGAGTGCTCCGATGCAACCGCTTTGCACCGGAGCGCTCCAGAGCACCGTTCGGAGCGACGGGAGCCGTTGGGAGCAGCGGTACTGCTTACTCTTCATTTACTCTTGGTTTGTATTTCCTTTACGCGAATACGATAGATTGTTACGAATGGAAAATGAAATCTATTACGGATAGAAACCTATTTTATTATACATCCTCGCTCCGCGCGTCTCGACACCATGCACACCTTTTCGCCACGCGCCACTGCTAAGCAAGATAAGATTATGGTCAACCAGGTAAATCATGCCGCGTACCTGGTAAGAAAACTGCACGCTGCTGAGAGAAAATGTCCGGCAGTGCGCTGCGGTGTACATACGACGGTCGATAGGCTGCTGGCACGGATCCATGAGCAGAATTAACAACAACGAGCGCTAGATTACGTACCACAGCGCGTCGAACAAGTGCTTAGCACGCCAGGGCCGGTTGGGTCGTCAAGCGCGTATCATAAGGCGTAGCATTAGCGCATGATAAACGGCAACGGTATGACTCGACTCACAGTACGTTCGCGCGAGGCGCACATGCCGGCGGCCGAGCTCGAGGTGAACAAGGGCACACGCACCGTCACCCGGATGTCGCGCATCGGCAGATGCGCTGGGAGCCGAGGTCATACGGCAGAGGCGGGGACAAGGAGGGCTGTTCGGCGAAGAGGTGGAGTTCAGAGGAGCACAGCGAGAGCGATGGCTGTTCCGGGACGTGCATGCGCTCGTCGGCGAGATGTGTACGAGATGTAAAATTGCGTCGCGCGTGGATTTGAGTTCTGTAGACGTCGTTAGCAAGTGCTGTATACGAGCGCGTGCGGACCGACCGCGAGCAACGTACCGAACACCGTACACGACTGAACGCGCGTCGAACGCAATGTTAGACGACGACTAATGGTGGGTAAAGCGAGTCTGCATCGTTTCGTGTCACTGGTAAAGGTGGTGCGCGAGGAGTGCGATAGGAAGTTGTCGGTCTGGACGGCGCGCTCGTCAGCGAAGACGACGGCGAGCTGAGGGCCAGCAACGCACCAAATATGTCACGGGAGCATGGAAAGACGCGATATACACGTTCCGATGTACACTCGACGTCGCGGTCGCCGCACAATCTCTGGTTGCTCGTCAGCGAGCAGTAAGTGTAGAATAACGACAGACGCACCAAACGAAGCTAACTCGACGCTCAGAGTCGTAACCACGTCGCTCTAGGTGCGCACAGCACGCAAAATCAGCGCGTTCTTGGTGGGTGGGAGCGGAAATGTTGGCCAAGGCGCGCAAGGTGAACGAAACGAGCCACAGCAGAACAGCGCCTCCGACGAACATCACGTACATCATACAGAATAGGAATTCTCGAGCCCACAAGCGTAAGCCCGGGAGAGCAGGTGGTGGATGCTGCTCGCGGCGCGCAGCCGTCAAATCAGCGCGCGCACAGTGGGAAGGGGCTAAGACGCACGCTCGTGCCCCGTCGCGTGGTCCTGAAATGGGCGAGCTCTTGTGGCTGTCTGCGCGCGCCGCCGACGAGCTGTGGGGAAGCTGCGGCTGAAAGGTGGGTAGGCAATGTTCGTGAGGGTCAAGCGAGGAAGGAGTGAAGTCAACCACTGTTCAAGGTCCGACTCAACGGAACGGTCCGAGTCAGAGAGCCGACGAGCCCCAGAAACTCCCAAGTCCGTTTCTTGGGATCCGTTGGGAGCATGAGGAGGATAAGGAGCGTTCGGTGCGGAACCGGTACCAAAGCGACCGCTTGCTCCGAACGCTCCCCCGCTCCGGATGCTTCGGAGCATCCGGAGAGCGCGGAGCAGCAGGCTCCGCTCCAGAGCAAACATTTTTTACAGATGTCTAAATCACGAAGCACTCTTTATCCTTCTTGAACCAAATGTTCCATACAGTTTGTGAATCGCTACCTCTCCTCCTCTCCTCCAGTCAAAAGACAATGGTGAGTCTTTGGATTTGTCATGTGCCTCCGACTGATCACGAGCAGAATCCGGAATCAAGCAGGATCACGCGGAGTTGGGAACGCGTCGCGATCCTTTCTCTCCCGCCACAATGGGCAAGACCGTGGCACACGACGAGGAGTTCTACTTTGAAGACGGTAGTGTTACCCTGCGTACTCAGGATGTGCTCTTTAAGGTGCGCCCGTCTTACCCTTCAGATTCCTTGCACTCACACCGCGCGGGCAGGTCCACAAGTCGCGTCTTTCGGCGGTGTCGCCACTCTTCAAGAGTACTCTCGACGTGCCTTCTCTGACTGGCTCGACGCCTTTGCTCACCATCACCCCCGCGCAATTCCGCAACTTCCTGCGCTTGTTGTACGCGCAGTGCGTGGATATTTTCTTTGTTCCTTTCATGTCTTGACCCGTCCGCAGACCAGAAGACGTTATCGAACTATGCCGTGGCACGCCAAACGCAACTGTCGCGACGCAGATGCTCGACGTGGCGCGTGTGTGTCAAATTTACAAGGCCACGAAGCTCCAAGCCCTCGCTGTAGACGTGCTCTGCAGCTACCTCGATACCCTCGTCGAACCCTCAGCCACTGCGTCCACCTCTGCAACGGAGTTCTGTGTCGAGGTGCTCGACTTCATCAAGCTGCTGGACGCGTGCCCCACGAGCGAGCGACTCGAAGCCAAGCTCTTCAACGCGACGTCCAACCTCGACCTCCCGTCGCTTCTCGCGACATGCGAGCGCAGCAACCAGTCGCTGGCCAGTCGTCTGTATCTCGAGGCGCTTCGCCGCCACGCGTTCCCTTGGACCGGGTACTCGGAGAGCCAGCGGACATGTCTGCTCGTCGGATCGTATAAGCTGACGCAGGAGTGGCACAAGTTCGCGTCCGTCCCGAGCACCACGCACCTTCTCTCCGCGCCCTGCAAGACGGTACAGGAGGCATGGACGGCCGCCGTCAACGCGCAGTTTGTCCAGGCGAAGACCCCTGACGACGTTCTCGGGCGACTAGACGCGGTGCGGATACTGCTCGAGCAAGAGTCGAAGAGCGCGAAGGGGATCTGCTCACCCTCGTGCAAGAGCTGGCAGGTCGTGTTCGAGCTCGTCGACAACCGTCGCGCAGATATCTCCAAGAGGTTGCGCACCTTCTTTGTTCAGCCGCTCGACCTCGCCGAGCCAGAGTCCAAGTCGCAAAGTCAGACGAACAGCAAACCGATGCGCAAAGCAGCAGGCAAGGGAGCTTCCCTTTCTCAGACGTCTGGGTCGAATACTCCTCCTTACAAGCCCGAGTCCTCGCTAAACGCTCCAGTCCCGGTCCCGTTCAAGTTCAGCCTCCCGTCGAGCTCGCCCCCAAGCTCAAGCAGTACACCAGTTCCCTTTGGTGCCCCCGCCGCCGCCATCAAACTCCCAGCCGCCACCACCAGTGCCGCTGTCGCAACCGCCGCCCCCAATGTCCCGGCCGCCAAATCGCCCTCGCTGCCGTCCACTCCTCAAGGCGTACGCATCTCGTTTGACGAGCCTATCCCCGATGACCTAGTGTCTGTCGCCGTCACCGCATCCCCAGGGAGAGAGTAACTCTCTTCTCCGCTTCCCTCATGATCTTTTGTCTACGTTTACGACAGGAATTCCTTAGGTTACGCTCATGCTCACATTACTTACGCTTGGTCACACTTGGATAGTTGGAATGAATGCTGCAATCGCTTTCTTTATTAGCGCTCTCGCGCCCCTACATACGTCTTTACTTACAACAATGAACCCCTACGGTACCAGGCAGGAGAATATTAAGACAGAAGACGCATAGAGCCTGGCTAAATAAAGTGAACTAGCAAGCGCACTGCACAAGACCGGTGAAAGGGAGATGGATAAATAGTAGGTGTTACACACGAGGAAGATAACACAAACGATGTCAACTGTTCAACATGGACCGTGAATGTAACACGGGGTCAGTGTGTGTGTGGTGGGCTGAGCTCATTGATGAGCTGCGCTGTTACCGTTGGCGTTCTCGCTCGCAACGAGGGCGAGCATCAGACGCTGCTCAACGCTGCGAGTCCGTGCGGCACGACGCTCGTTCGAGACGCGCGGCGGGGCAGGCAGAGCAGGCGGCGGCTGCGCGAACGGATCCTCGCTCTTCCACACCGCGGATATGGGCGAAGGAGTCTCGACCTGCTTCGCGCGGTTGTTGTACTGTGAGAACTCAAACGTCGGCAGTGCAAGCTCCAGACGAGGCGCGCCCGTAACTGGGTTGCGCGACCAGTCTGGCTTCTGCGACGTCGGAGTAGGAGCGGGAGCGGGAGCCGGGAGGTCAGCAGCGGATGCGCGCATGAATTGCGGCCGCTGGAAGAAGTTGCTCCTCTGTTGCGGCGGGGCGGCCATAGCCATTGGCGGTGCAAGCATGCGCGGCGCGTTTACTGGTGCTGATGCTGCAGGGGCAGTCGCATCCTGCGCATACGCCAGCTCGGAGTCGACGTTCGCACCAGAACCGTACGCGTCGTAGATGCCACTCAGACTCGCGGCGCTGTTCGTCCTCCCTGCGCACTTGAACTCGAAGTCGTCCGACTGGCGATTGAACTTCCCGCTGCGCGGCGTCGGCGGGATGACGACTGGCCTCGAGGGCATCTGTGTCACAAGTCCCGGGCTGTTCAAGTTCGA
The DNA here is from genome assembly GCA_001632375.1 of Exidia glandulosa HHB12029. Lineage (NCBI taxonomy): Eukaryota > Fungi > Basidiomycota > Agaricomycetes > Auriculariales > Exidiaceae > Exidia > Exidia glandulosa. The sequence continues at coordinate 49,365 of KV426318.1, forward strand.
GTGCGAGAAGTTGCTGTGCCCCGGCTGCGAAGGCGCGTAGCGGGAAGAAGACGCATATGACGGGTTGCGGTTAAGCATGAGCGGCGTTCCACCGTCATACATCGTCGAGCGGTTCGTGAACTCATCGACCATCGCGCGGTGCTGCCGTCTCCGGTGACGGACGATCAGAATGAGCACGGCCACGAGCGCGAGCGGGACGAGTAGACTCGGGAGCAGGATAGGGACGACCTTCGACATCTTCGTCTGCGTTGCAGAATCGATCAAGTTAGGTGGCGATGCGTGACCCTGGCCTTGAGAGTCGGTACCGGTAGAAGACGCATCCGAGGGAAGGATAGGGTCGGAGGGAAGATCGCTGTTGTTAGGCGTAGGTGCGAACGGTACCGTTGAAGTCGAGCCGGAGCTCTGCGGTCTGCACAAGGAATTAGCGCCTGCACAGGGAATTGCGACGTTGCGAGGCGCACTGCAAGGGGACCGTCGGAGCGCCTGATGATGTTGGCGAAGTGAGCGAGCTCGAGGTGGTGGTAGCGCTGGGCGAGGACTGCGGGTTGCTCGGGGCCAGCGTGTTTGAAGGTGGCGCGCTACCTGAAGACAAGTGAGCTGTTGGTAACGCGTTCTGCGGAGGTGACGCACTGGATGTACGAGTGCTAGACGGCGCAGGTGACGCGGAGGGCTTGGTGGACGTCGGCTGTGTAGACGGCCGAGTCGAAGGCGTTGAATGCGGCTTCGGTGTAGTAGAAGTCTTCGTCGTCGGACTGCTTGGGGCACTGGGCGGCGACGTCGTGCTTGGGGGAGGCGAGGACGTTGGAGAAGAGGCCGGTGTTGACGACGGCGGGACTGAAGTCGGCGGTTCCGAAGACGGTGGCGGGGAGCTGCTGGCTCCAGGGTCATCACCCTGTGGTGTGTCTGTGCCAGCAGCAGGCGCAGAGCCATCGCCGTCTGAAAGCAGGCGATAAGAACGCGCTGTAGGTTGCAGCACAAGTGCGCGCACCGGTCGAGGCTCTACGGCCGTATCTGAATGAGTGCACCATCCTCGTCGTATCGTCCAGAAGACCAGTGCGTTAGAAAGAGCGTGAACGGGCGAAACGAATGGAGCGGGCGACGGGACCCAGAACAAAAGCAGCGCTTGCAATGCTAACCTCTCGGAAGGGAAGAAAGCAAGGAGGCCGCAAGCAGAACCCAGAGGGGGAGACTGATGTTATGTATCGCCCCTTCGGACGGAGATGCCCCTGCGATCGTCCATCACGTTCACCACCAAGTCCACACGTCGACGCCAGCGCTGCGCCCGAGTCGGAAGATAACGACGAGAACTCAAGAGGTCAAGCACCATCGTCGTGCTCGTCACCGGCAGTTGGGCAGTCCAGTCGCGAGTAGTAGCCGTGGCCGTGTGGGCAGCGGAAGAAGGGATGCCGAAAAGACTGATGATCTCTGCGGTCCCGCGGCCACATCATGATTTCAAATTGATAGGGTAAAGACGGCGCTATCGGTGGACGGCTCCGGCGTGCTTGGGGTCAATCGGGGGACGAACGCGAGAGGCAAATGAAGCAGACGTAGTTCGAACCCGATTTCGACGGTGGACGGAGCCAAGAGGCGAAGTGCGGAGTTCAGGGCGTTCAGCCGAAGTACATAGGCAAGGAAACCTTTATGCTTAAACGCAGCTTTGGGTTTACTTCTACTGTGGTAGATTGAGCATCAGAGTGAAGGGATATTGACGAGAATGCAGCGACGAGCAATTCCGGCACCATTGATGATTTTATTCGTACACGAGAGGCTCTGCCTACACAACAATGTAATGTATCCAAACCCATGCACTGCAGAGCGCTCATAAAATCCCAGTGTCACGATGTATCCAGTCGTAATCAAGGCGGGAGGGGAGGGGGAGAAATTAGCGTGTACACGAAGGAGGATGTGAACATCTGGCGTGGAAGAAGTGAAATGGGATGTCGCTAAGACACCCAGCGTCGTGGACGTAGCCACGATCGGTCGGCACACTCGCTCTGAATGAGATCAGAACGACGTGCCTCGCTCCCGAATGATGTCCAACGAGTTGCGCGACGATTGCAGGCTCCGCTGCTTGCGGGATGGCGCGTATTTCTGCCGTCGCGGAACCGCGGACGTCTGGAGGGAGAAGGCGCTCGGAGGCGAGTGTGGAGAAGGCGGAGGTTGTCGAGGTGGGAATTGGAAGTGCGTAGATGTCGGAGGGAGATACACGCGCGACGCGTGTTCGGCACCTGAGCGCGACGCTACGAAATGCAGACTCGTAGGGGAGAGCTGCGATTCGTCACTCCCAATCCGCACATGAGATGGCTCAACCAGAGGATGTCGTAAAGAACGTACGGAGATGCTGCGATGAGCCGAATGCGCAAGAGGAGGAGGCGCAGGGAATGTGTCGAGCATGTCCGGAGTGAGCACACGCATCCCCGGTTCCGAAGAAGGCACGGGAGATGGTGATGGAGAGTAGAACGACTCCGTGCTGTAGAACGACCCACGACTCATTGCGAGCTCTCGATCCACAACTATCATCGGTGGTGAAGACGGCGGAGAGATCGAATACGTGTACGGCTCGTATGCTTTTGCCTTCGCCATCTCGTTATGCTTGTCCATCGCAGTAGGAGGAAACGCAAGGGCGTTCGGCGAGAAGACCGTTGCTGTAGGCGAGTATTCCGGCGAGTCGATACCGCGCCCAATGACCAACGGAGGCGGGATGGGAGACATCGCTGGAGGACGGTTGTCCCAAATGGCGGGCCCGTCGCCATCGTCGTCGTGGATGATCGCGACTCCCTTTTCGATCGGGCTCAGCGGGAGCGCGATGCGTCTCTGTCGCCGGCGCCGGCGCAAATGCCAAGTTGCAAGCAGCGCGCCAGCGATGCCTACGAGCGCCGCGCATGCTACGACCGGGACGAGCACGCGCAGCGGCATCCTGGACGAAGGCAGGGGACCGCTGCGACACACGCGGGCGTGTCAGCTTTCTATTTATCTCTTCGACATGGAAGACGGGAAGCGCAGACTCGGCCGGGGTCATCAGACGAAGCGCGCATCAACAAATAGATCAGAGCACGGAGTAATCTCCGGCACGCTGATGATCTCGGGGCCGAGCTTGCGGATCTAGGTACAAATCTCACCTTGTACTTGAGCTTGCCATGGTCGGAGAAAGCGGATTCGCCTGCGACGATGAAGGTCTACACAAGCTCTTTTTCAGTGATTTTTTGGGGGCCCGGGAAAGCGTTAACCGTACAGGAAGTCCGTGTCTTGTGAAGCTTCGTAACCTCCCGAGTATCCGGCTGTTTCGGCAGAAGCGTCAGAACGTGGCAACCATATTCGTACGATCTTCAGACGTACCGGGAGCGGATGAGGAAGACGAAGAGGAAGAGGAATCGAAGAACGTGGACCGAGGAAATTGAGTTGAAGGAGAGGAAAGCAACGACCGGAATGTTGTCAGCTTGCGTCTTTTTGAGGAGACGCTGTGGCTGGACGGCGCTGATGGTCGGGGTGAGCGGATGGACACAGCAAAGCGCTCAATGGGGTGAGCAGCTGCGTAATATCACCAGTATTAGTCCGGCAGTATCCGCATTCAGCGAGGGGTTACTTACGTTGATTAGATGTCTGTGCAGGCTGAGACGGCGCTTCCGGTTGTCTATTGTCGTAGCTGTGTCCCATCTCTAGTGGCGTCCGAATCTCAAAGAACAATGAGCGGCGTGGCGAAGAACGCAGGAAGCCAGACCGACGGCGGGGCGCAGGTAGCTGAAGGCAAACGCGACCCAAGCTACCCATGGGAGATATACCCCCCTCTGAAGGCCCGCAGTGCTGCCAGAAGGGCGATCAATCTTCTGGGACGCCAGAACGGCTCCCGAGGATTCTCGATGCGGAAGGACTGCACGCCGGCTTCGCACCCGATTTGTAGCCGCCGCGCTCTCGTGGCACGGATTCGATTCAACACTGGCAGGGTAGTCCGACGGACAATACTATCTCTTCAGCGCCCGCGAGACCGCGCGTGAAAGGAAACCCATTCTCATGATTTCGAGAATACTGTGAAAACGACAATACCGCATGTGTTTCGACCACACACGGACTCAGAAGGGTTGCGTGGTACGAAGGGAGTGCATCGTAGGCTAGTAGACGTCTACAGCGGGCCCCGACCATGTTACAGAGGAGAGCGATGTACTAGGCGGAGACTAGAAGTGTAAGTGTCGTCCTCTCGACTCAGGGGAGAACCGCCCTTGGCTGTTTGGTTGCAGTGCACTGTCAGGGCTGTCAAGAGCACCTTGTCCCGGCACCGTTGATTGAGCCGCAGTGCCAAACTGCCATGCTCCGATCGCAGCCGTGCGACAAGTCTGGACTGGACACGACGAGGTGGAGAGGCGCACGGCGACGGAGAGGAAGTGGGCGTAGCGGCACTCCAGGCGCTGTAGAGGACCTCCTCGTGGCGCGGCAGGTGTTGACGTGCTCTCAGCTCGTCGGTATCAGGGATGTTTATATTGAAGCAGCATAGGGCCCACACCGGGCCGCTTGAGGGAAAGTGCACTGAGAGACGGAGGGACAGGGAATTTGAGGGTAGAGATTGGCTGCCGCACTCTGCCGCAGTGCGAAAACGACACCTGTACAGACTCGCGCCGCGGTGTTGGAACGGCAGTACGCAGGGCGAGCGCCCCGCGTTGGATAGGCTGAGATTTGTCCCTGGCCGCTTGCTCACTTGCAACGGACGGGGGACATTCATCGTGAGCCTCGTTCTTCGCAGATCGCGGACGTAGCGGACGACGTAGACCGACGATCCGACGTACTCAAGATCGACATGCATAAGACGTAAAGGCACTGTGTTCGGCAAGTTCAAGTCTGTTCGACGTTTATCCCAATCGACAATTCCCCGAGAACCACCGAGGAGCGCACAAGGTCCAGTGCGGCGCAACAAGCTACTGTATGTAGTCTGGGAGCAATCCACCATGCGCCATCTTCGCACGTTCTGGTAGCATAACAAAAGGGAGCAGTCCCAGTTCCAGTTCAAACAGTTATTTTAAAGCGCGCCGATATGTATCGGTGCCAGAATCGCGGCCGGGCTAGGTAGGGCGACAACTACAACACACCAGGAGAGCAGCAAATTAAAGCGAAACGGCCGGACCACGACGCGACAACGAGATCCCTCCGAGAAAAACCATGTACACCAAGAAAGAACTGAGCAAAGCGAAACGAGCGGAGCAGACGAGAGTGGATGCAGAGCGGGAGGTTGCGCAGGCGAACAGGAGGGGCGAGACCAGGCCACGAAAGGAGCGACGCAGCGCATGGGAGGCGGAGAATGCGATATGTACAGTACCAGTGCAGTGAAGTGGCCGGGCGGCGTTGACGCGGCGAAAAGACGGCCCGCAAGATGCCAGAGGGGCAAGTTGTAAGTGGAAGTGAGCGATAAGTTAGGTGGGGGACGGTCGGGTTAGTAGTCTATCGAGCCTATGGTGTCCGAGCGCTCCTTGCCCTTCAACAGCGCCGTCTCGCTGCCGAAGCTTGCAAAGCTGGCCTCGCTGGGGACGGGCTTCCGGCGTACCCGGTACCCATGGCCAGATGTACTGGTGCTAACGCTAGAGGAGCGTAACATAGCGGGAGCCCACGGATCGCGCTCAGTTGTGTCGGACAGCACGCTCGCGCTGGTAGGAACACTCGAGACGCGAGTACCAGTAAAGAAGGGCGTCATGCTGGTCAAGGGCGTCGACATGTCTGAAGGCGACGTTGGCGATGACGCCTGAGGAATGGGAACAGGATCGTCGCGCGCCGAAGGAGTGGGGATCCCACCGCCAAAGCCCATGTCAAAGTCGAACGGCGTATGCTCAGGCAACGGCGGAATCGCAGGCACGCCGTCGCTGCTGCCAGAGCTATCACGTCGAGCAATCTTGCCTTTACCGTTCTGATAAAGGCTCGTCACGTCGACGCTTCGTGCGCTCTTGACGTCCACACTGCGCACACTCTTCGCGTCCATTGAAGCGCGAGCACGATATGGAGGACGAGACGACTGGCCGTCCGACAAACCGCCGTTGAGCGAAGTGATGTCCATCTCGGACATCAGACTCATGCGCGCGGGGTGCGCAGAAGAGGGAGCAGAGGACGACGGTGTCGCGACCGCCGTCGCGGAATCGGAGCGCAATGGCTGCGCCTTCGCACGCGTGCGCTTCGACTGCCGACGACTGCTCGCCGCCGAGACGCGTCGAGAGCTCGGCGACGGGTCCTGGTACATGAACGAGGAGGGCGATACAGCCGCGGCGCTGAGCGGGATGCTGGGAACTGGCGGTGTCATGGGCTGCGAGCTTGGCCCTGGCACTGCCTGCACATCCTGGATCGACGCCAGACTCCTGCGCGTGCTCGCATACGACTTGCGCGACTGGTGGCCCTTATAGTCACCCGTTGACATCGTGGACGGGAACAGCCCGGAATCGCGCAGCGCTGCACCACCGCTCGCTACGCTAACGGGGCTGGTGATAATCTGGCTGTCCTCGCCTCCGCTCGCGTGTCCGCTTCCAGCGCCGATGAGCTGCAGCAGCGTCGTGAGCGGCGGCATATCCGGATGGCTGCGCGTGCTGCTTGCGGAATGCGAGTTCGCGTACGATGGCGGACGAGTATACGTCGGAGGCTCGTACACGCCTGTCGAAGACTCGCCCGTGCCCGTGCTGGCGCTCATGGGTCGCTTCTCGATGCTTCCACTCCCACTGGGCCTGGTCGAGTGCGTGCGCTGGCTGGACGAACGCGAGTTCTTGCCAGCGTTGACTACGCGCAACTTGAAGCGGTTCGCATTTCCGCCAGCGACAGGTGGATGCACACCGCGCCGCGTGCGCCGGTTACGGTGGTTGTTGTGGCCCTCGTCTGACGCTGCATGCGCAGACGTCGGGTACTGCGGTAGCGGCGTGAAGGGAAGGATCCCGCCTGTTAGACCAGCGCCAGGGGCATCTTCAGGTGGCGCGAGACCAGCATTGATGGGCGCCGGGGGAGCACCGCGCGCACGTTTGGTCGCTGGCGTATTCGGCGACGCCTCGTGATCGAGCACCTCAAACGGATCGACCTCCTTACCCGTCGTCTGCACGAGCGGGTACGCCTGTCGGTAGTCCTGGCCTGGCAAACCCGTCGACGGACGACGCGTGACCATCTGCGTGTTGAAGAAGACCGCGGCTTCAGCCTCCTCTTTGTTCGGCTTTAGCTCTGTAGCCTCAGCCCGCGCTTGGGCCTGCGCAGCTTGAGCTTGAGCGTGAATCGCGACCTTCTCGTCCGTGGCATGGTTCCTACGGCGTCCCGTGCGGGGAGCCCGTGGTGTCCTTTGCCGTTGTTGTCGCTGTTCGGAACCCGCGGGGCCGCCCATCTCAGCTAACAAGTCCACGGCTGCCCGTGCACCGCCGAACATGAACGGCGTCGGCTCCTCCTCGCGCTGTCGCTTTTCCGCCCGACGGCGCATGTACGAGTAGCCGAAGTACCCAAGGAGGGCAAGTACGAGCACGCCGAGGATTGCTGGGGTGATGATCATTGCGACCCGAAGCCCGTTCGCACTACGACAAGGGAGCACAAGGTCAGGTCCTGCAACGACTGCGACGGATGCATGGTAACGCACGTTGAGGTCTGGGCCGGGGGCTGCGTCTCCTCGGCGCGGGCGACAACTCCAAGACGCATGTTGTGGACGTCCACGCTCGGTCCCGAGGCATGGCGGACTGATGCTGCGGAGTCGAGCAGTGGAGAAGATGGTGTGCGACGTCTGAGAGGCAGGGCAGGGCGTCTGCGTCAGGTCCCGCGTGGTAACGAGTACAGCAGCCGTGCGCACCCTAATAACGAGTTGTCGTCTGCCGCGCGAGCATCCAGGACGTCTGATGCGCAACGGACCTGAATGAGCAATGACGTTCAGGATTGTAGGGAGGATACGCACCAGGATCGACGCCGTGAACGACCGCGCTCAGAGACGCAGATGAGGAGGAATCATAAACTACGCGAAGGAGCGTCAGTCTCAGCGCCAGCAACGACGCAAGGCGCAGCTCGTACGGTGCGCAGAGAGAACTGAAGGTGGCATAGAAAAGGGCCCAGCTCAAGCTCGAGCAACGCGTACGCGTCCGCCTTGCTGCTGAAGTATTAAGCAGGCAGGTAGGCAGACAGGCAAAAGCGAAGCAGGTGGTGCGGAGGAGGATGAGAGGGAAGGGCACGGGCCAAATCCGCATCAACATTCCCGGCACCCGCCTGAGATACAGACGCACTGCTGCCTTGTTGATAGACAGCTCCAAGAACCAGGCTGGATGGACGCCGGGGACTCGACGGAGATCTGGATCATGATCAAGTGCACAACTCCGCACGCTAGCCCCTATATGTCGAGGTGGACGGCCTCGTTTGGACTGGCCAGATGAGTTCTCGAGTATGAAATGCAAAGCGCCACGTACAGTCTGAGTCTCTGACTCCTCAAAAGTCGTCTCCCGCCACTGGCTGTAAGACAACGGGACCAGATAATCGTCTGAGGCACCATGACGAGGAGAAGATTCTCCAAGATCGCAGCACATTCACCATGCCGCTGCGGCAAGTCTCCTCTCTCCTCCACCAAGAGTCTGCAGCTCTACCGGATGTCCGTCGTTCGTCGGGTACTGGTGGCATGTCTAACAGCTCCCTCATTCCCTTGATGACGGTGTAAGGCCTTAGATAGACGCCAGTAACGCATAAGCAGATGGCAAATTTGTAAACCCGCGGTGTTTGAGAACGCACTTTATGACCTAGTTGCGGGTGTCGTTGACGGTATGGAACTCCATGAGCTCGCAACCAACCTGCCCACCGACTCTGCAATGAAGTCGACGACTTGCCTCCCCTATCTCAATCCGAGGCGATGCGCATTAAGCGAGCTGACGTCGACGTTTGCAGTTGCACCTGG
>KV426319.1:0-19911 GCA_001632375.1 Exidia glandulosa HHB12029
TTGCGCCGGCGCTGGTGGCGACGAGCGAGGAAAAGCAGGAGCTCGCCGCGACGCCGCCGCCCGGTGAGCCCAAGAAGCCCAGCGCCTCTGTCGAGGCCGTCGCCAAAAAGCTTCGCAATCTCGGAAAGAAAATTGTGCGTACATATTGGTCTCTTGTATTCGTTGCGGCCCCTTGCTGAACGCCGTGCCTTTCAGCAACGGATATCTACCTACGCCCATCTCCCGGCTGCCCAGCTCAACGAGGATCAACGACGAACGGCCGCCACTCTCCCCGCCCTCGAGTTCGCTGTGAAGGAGCTCGAGGAGGTCAAGAAGGGCATTGAGGTGCGATCATGCTGCGTCGTGTGCTGCACAACGCTCGCGGGCTCAAATATTATTGACAGGTCGCTGAGGCCGACCGCGCAAAGGAGGAAGCTCAGGCACATGCTCAGGAGGAGGAATCCGTGAAGCAGCGCATCGACGAAGCCGTTGCCGAGGCCCAGGCGAGTATTCCGTGCTCAATGACGCGGCTTCGCATGCTCATACTTTTAGCAGGCCGCCAGCATCTCGACTGCCTCGCGCATCATCGCCTTCATTCGTTTCAGCCACCTCGTCAGCTCGGAACCCAGTATCACGACAGCTGGTCTCAGCGACGCCGAACGACATGCCATCTTCGTTGCCTCGCAAGCCCTCCTGGGCGAAGTCGCCGAGCAGCGGGAGGCTGTCGTCTCCGGCTTCTTCAGCGGCACCGGCGACATCGAAGGCGTTGAATGTGCGTATGACGTCCTTCATCCACCCGTGACCCCCCGTTGACCCTGCGCACAGACACTCGTTTGCGGCAAATCCTCGACGACCACCTCGCCGGTCCTGAGCCTGAACCCGAACCGACAGAAGCACCGCGCTCCCCCACACCCGTCCCTGCTGAGGGCGAGCCCGTGCCGGACGACCTGCGCATGCCTCCGGCTGATCACATACCAGCGAGCGTCAGCGGCGCGAGCAGCTTCCACTTCATGCAAGCGAGCGAGCTCGAAAACACGCCGTTTGAGCAAGGCGCCGAGTGGGTCGAGAAGCCCGAGTCCGAAGAGTCGCATGAGCCTGTCGTTGAGAACGGTGGCTCCACGAGCTTCGAGTCCGTGCCCGCTGCCGAGACTCCTACTCCAGAGGCTGTAAGTGCAAGCCTGCTTTTGTCAAGCTCTCGATTTAACATTTTATGCTAGGCCGGTCCGATTGATTGGGCCAACGACGACGGTGGTCTCCCTGAGATTGAGTCTCTGCAGGCCAAGTTTGGGTCGTCAGGCCAGGCGACGCCGAACGTCCCGCAGGATGCACCCGTCGTGGACGCCTGGACGCCGGCGGAGCCTGCTCCTGTCGCACCAACGGTGAATGGACATGCTCCCGTGTCTCCTCAGCCTGCTGTTGACGACGATGGTTTCACCGAGGCGCGTCGTCCGCGCACAATCAGCACCCGCGGCGGTGCTGGTGGCGATCGTGGTGGATTCCGTGGACGTGGCGGCTTCCGCGGAGGCGAACGAGGTTGGCTATTCACGTCGAGATCACTCGTCTTTCCTCTGACTCATGTGCAGGTGGATTCCGTGGCGGCAGGCCCGATGGTGAGCGTGGCCGTGGCGGCGGTTTCTTCCGTGGTGGTGACCGTGGCGCGCGCGGCGGAGGCGAGTTCCGGGGCCGTGGGCGCGGGGGCGAGCGCGGTATGTGTTACACCAAATGCTAAGAGTGATTTCTCATGCTCTTCCAGGTGGCTTCCGTGGTCGTGGTGCTGCCCCCGTCGAGGCATGAACGGCTCGTAAGTGCTACGCTCAAAATTGCGCTCCGGCGCACTGCCCGTTTCTTGGACGTGCTGTCTCTTCTTTGTGCGTTGCTTGCCTATGGACTGATATTTTCATCCTTGTGCGATCCTCCTGTGACCACCGTACTGTTTGTAGGACGTGTGTTCATGACCAAATCAAGTAGTTTCTTATATTCCTAACCACGAGGCGCTGTAATTGTACAAATTGTTACGCACGCGAAATGTCCAGCGACACGCAATGGAGCTCCGACTGAATGGTGTTGTTTCGAAGCAGATCAGCTCTATATCTACACCCTTTCTACCGCTAGTGACACACGTAGTAGTTTATTATGTATTCTGTGATGGAAAGCCCAAGATTCGACTCATACATAGCTCGCACCATACATGGCACGTTCGCGTTGCACCGCAAGCATTTTAGTTGATCGTCACTCCCGAGACGTCCCGGGTCTTGACTGGAAGCGAGTCTACCGAATCCGTGTCGACTTCGACCGCGTTCTGCGTGTCTCCCAGGTGGATGTCCTTCACGAACCAGGCGCACAGAACGGGAAGCACGGCGATGACCGTCGAAGCGATGAGCAAGCGGGTCATGACAAAGTCGTAAGATTCGATCTGCAAGAAGTGAGAAACCCTCGTTTGCAGTGGGCTTTCGACATACTACTCCGTTGTATATCTCAGGCTGGTCCGCGTATGTGACTGCAGTCGTGATCGAGCCGTAGATACCGTCAATCGCCGTCTGGTTCAGGAACGGGCTCAGACGCTCTCCGAGCTGTACGGGCATAACGTTCTCTGCAACAGAATGAGAGGGGTTCCAAAGGGCTAGAGATCAAACTTACTCCAGATAGCACTAGGCACGAGCGAATGAGACAATAACTCAATCAGGACGGTGCAGACGTACCCTGCAATTGCCGTGCCGATGGCACCTCCAATTTCCGCAAAGAGGAGAACCATTGCAGTAACAGCAGCCATTTCTGCAGCAGTGTCAATTGCCAAAACGGGAGTACTCGCGGTGCGACAGACCTTGGTGCGGGACGCTGCCCTGCGCTGCGACCTGTGCCGTGACGGCTGCGATGCCGCCACCGGCGCCTTGAATGATCTGGGTGAATACGAGGCCGAAAGTTGAACCGCTGCATAGGGTCAGTATAAGGGAGCAGACAACGCGTGGCGTGGGGACGCACTGTGCACCCTTCGTCTTAATCATAGCACCAACGGCGACAAGCCTGATAATGAGGCCGACGATGAGGAGCCAGCGTACGCGGCGCGTGCTGAACTGGATTGCTCCAGCCAGTATGCCGAAAAAGGTAAGGGAGAGAGTCTGGGTGTACGCTTGCGGATGGCTCAGAACGGGAGGCGGAAGACTGGAGTGCGACAGACCCCGACTCACCGAAGTAATTTTGGTCCACGAGCGACCAGCCGGAATGCGTGATGTAGATGAACGAGTACTGTACTATATTGAGCAATGTGCAAGTCTAGCGCATTGCAAGTCGCGAACCTGGTATGTGAACTGAAAGGGCGGTATTAGTAACTGTAACAAGCAACGTGTAGACATCCGTACCTGGAGGTAGAACGAGATGAAGTCGAAGAAACCGATCAGGGCGCACGCGAGGACGGTAACATTGCGGAAGAACCGCAATGGGAAGACGGGCTTCGGGGCCACTTTCGCCTCGAACACACCAAAACCAATCTGAACATGAGATTAGGCGGGACGCACGGTACATGTTTCGCGTGCAGAACGAACCAAGATTAAAGGACCCAGCGTCAGCATGGCAATGATATCCCCGCTACTCCATTTCTGCTGGCCTCGGTTGACGATGGTAAGCGGGAGGAGAACAAGCGCCCATCCAATTGTGAACAACACGAGTCCAGCCAGGTCGACATCGATAGCGAAGTTGTAGACCCGGGTGAGGAGCGGCAGCTTGTTCTCCGCGACAATTGCTTGCTCCTCTCCGTGGTAGGCATTCGCTAGCACACCGAGCTTCTTCGCCTTGCTCTGACCCCAGAACAGAGTGAAGATAATCGGTGCTGTCGCGGCCGGGATGATAATCGCAAACCTGACATCGTTTAGTTTGTTGCCGCGGCACTAGCACACGACGGGAAAGCGCGAACTCACATGCCATAGCCCCAACGCCAACCTGCGCCTGTGACGATGTTTGCAGCAATGTTGCCAGCGACAAATGCATTTATGAAGAATGGCACAGAGACAAGCGAGGAGACCAAGCCGCGCCACCGCAGCGTAGTCATGTCCCCGATAACGATCTATGTATATGATAATGTGAGCGCGCATTTCGTCGAACAGCCGGGCATCCCTGACCTGCTGCAGGATCTGGATGGCAGCGTTACCGAAAGTGTAAATCACGACTGCCGACGAGTCAGTGACAGATTTTCGGGGAGGAAGCGATAGCCTCACTTCCGCCGGCGTATGTGCCAATCGAGTTGCAGGAGGCCACCACTGTCAGGCGTCAAAAGGCGACCGGGTAGAGTCACGCCAGGTCCAGCTCACCAATGTACCCAACGACGTAGAAGAGAACGGCAAGAGAGTAGGCCTCAGCACGACCGAGCACGTCGCTGAGCTTGGCCGCAATGGGCTTGGTGACGGCCAGAATGATCGCCGTGGCGACCGCGACGGTCGCGAGCGAGGAGTGCTGCTGGAAGGCCGAAGTGGCTTGCGCCTGGTACAGGTACGTAGTCGTGCCATCGAGCGAGTAGACGTAGGCGACAAGTGCGATACTGTGCGCCAAAAGTCAGCGATCTCGTTCGTCGATCAGTGAAATCGCGTGCCCAATGTAGAGGAGGATTTTGCTTTTGGGCCCCCACACACGGCGCGTCGCCTCTGCCTTGAGCACGCCCAACTGCGTATCGACGATATGAACAGAAGCCGAGTGAACCGTGCCCGTGCGCGATGTCCTCTGACGCAGATGCTCGCCCGGAGGCGCCGCCTTCGAAAGCGAACCGGTGTCGGACATGGTAGAAGGAAAAGAAGGCGCAGAAAAGGGGGAATGGAGGGGAGAATCTTTATGTATCTAATCTGATAGCCGGATCAGATAGCGGTGACGAGACGGGTCGCACCACATGGATGTGCCAGGAACGGCACAGTCGGTCGAGATCCAGATGGCAGACCAGCCGTTCTGGGACTTTGCCATGCAGGACGTCGCTTGTGGGATATGCAACGTTTTCGTTCTGAACAGTGAACGAAGAGGATTTCAGGACAAGTCCCACGCCGTGCTATAAGATCTATGAGGTCGTCGGCCGAAAAGCGTGTGAGCCTGGTGTGAGCCTGGTGAGGACCGCCAAGGGGGGCAATGGGTTTGATCTGATAAGCCGCTTTGAGCCCGACGACGTGGAGGGCTAATCTTGCTGCAAGTACGGTCTTCTGGCCTTCCACGAAGCTCAATGACGATGTAGAAACACCTGTTGATGAACGGTGATTGCGTTTCCGGGTAAACATGTGAACTTTGTTCGGATGATTCCAGGATGATTCTCACGTCCTGTAGTCTGTGTTGACCCGACTCAGGGCCCCGAAACAGCTCGCAGCCAGGTTTCGCATCGCTTGCGAGCCTAACGTGGCAAGCGGTGTACCCGGTGTAGTGTTGAGGGCTCCGGTTTCGTCGGCCGTCGCATACCCGCCAAGACAAACTCCGACGCGAACGTGCCATTCCGGAAAGGTTCCGGCTATCTGATGATCTGATAAAGGCCCCAGTCCACATCGTCCTGTCCCCCCAAACTTTTTACCTTTTTGACGCATTTTCGAGGATGCAGCTCAAGAACGTCCTGGTCATTGGCAGCGCGTATGGTGGTGCGTAGACGCGTCGCGGGCCAGCCTCGCCGCCTCGGCTCATCCAGACACGCTCCAGGCGGTCGCGCAGCTCGCCTACTCGCTCAGGGTCTGCCCAAGACGCACAGAGTCGTCATCATCGACAAGCACAGGCAAGTCTCTTCTACTCGTCGTTGGAAGGACATTGAGCTTACGCTGCGACCAGTCACTTCAACCGTGGGTAGCAACCACCCACGCCGTTCAGCGGATGCTCACCTCAGCATGCAGACCTCTACCTCTTCCCGCGCTATGGCGTGCTTCCTGGACACGCGCAAAAGGTGCGCTCAGCTGACTGAGCCATTCTCACCGTTCTGACCATCCACGTCTTGCAGGCGTTTATCCCGGACGACTTTCTCGATGGCTATAATGCACAGCCAACCCGCGCTCCGGCCGCGGGACAGAAACCGATCTCAAGTCCCTCCGCGGCCGCAGACGTCGACGGCTTCCCGGCAAATGTTCCGCTCGTCGTACATGCAAAGGTTGTGTCCATCGAGGACGGCTACGTAGAGCTTGACCGCGACGCGACGGACGCGAGCGTGTCTCAGCTTGTCCTCACTCCGGAGGCGGAAGGGGTCGCGAGCGTGTCCCGCATAACGGACCAGTTGAGAAACGGCCTCACCTTCACGGACCGTCATCCCAAGGATCGTCGAGCACGTCGTCGCATATCATGGGACTACATCGTCTTCGTGCGTCATGTCTCCACCCAGTTCTCCACCTCGCTGACCGCGATCCACAGGCCACAGGGTGTGAGATGCCCCCCGCACTTGCAATGGAAGGTCGCACGAAGCAAGAAGGTGTCGATTACCTCACCGTACGTTGACGTGGTTGGTGGCGGAGATGATGTTCATAATTGTCGCAGGAGCAAACCAAGACCGTCGCGCACGCAAAGTCCATATTAGTGGCTGGAGGCGGAGCACTCGGTAAGAGACAGATTTTGCGCACATGCGGTCAGGTAGCTGACGACTTTGAACAGGCATCCAGTACGCCAGCGACATCGCAGATCTGTACAACAACCCCGAGCACGCAGACCGTCGCCCTGCCGGACCGCATCCGAAGAACATCACCCTCGTTCATTCGCGCCCGAGGTTCATGCCTCTGTATAAGCAGGCGCTTCATGACGCGATCATGCGGCGCCTAGAGACACTCGGCGTCAAGGTCATCCTAGACGACCGCGTGGAAATGCCAAGCGTAGACGAGCGTTTGAAGATGGAGCACAATTCGTTTGCGCGGACTACGCGGCCGGTCCGCACAAAAAAGGGCAAGATCATAGAGTGCGACCTTGTCGTGAGTCCCAACATAGTACTCTCGAAAGGCACAGTACTGACATCTAGCAGCTGCAATGCACCGGGCAGCGCCCAAATTCGACACTCCTTCGGGAGTACATGCCCGACGTAGTCGGGGAAGACGGTTTCGTACGCGTGAAGCCGACATTGCAAGCCGCAGGGAGGATATTTGCCATTGGCGACGTCGCCGACGCGGGTGTCATCAAGGCCGGTCACACTGCATGGGCAATGGGCACTATCGCCGCAGAAAACATCATTTCGCTCATCAACGGCGCGCGCGAGGGTGACCTGCAGGAGTACCAAAGAACACCGCCCATGATCAAGGTCACGCTAGGCCTGGTGAGTGTTCAAACATCGCGAGCAACGACACGCAATCTGACGGTGCATCCAGACCAATGCTGCCGCAGAAACGCGTCCGAGTCCTGAGCACAAGGATACTGTCGTCGTGGAGAGCTCGGATAATCCTGTAGAGGGCCACTGGGAGGTTATCTGGCGAAGTCGCGGAGCAGACCCGGCAGACCCTACGAAGTGAAGGTACAGATGATTGGTTTTGTACTTGTCACGGCCCTGGCTACATTAGAGCATCAGGAACATTATAGGTCGTAAATAAATCTCGAGCACATTTGAAGGAAGAAGGACAAGGAGGAACGCGCCAACGTCGGCAGAGTCCGACGCTCTTCACTTACACCGTCGCGATGAGTTCCAGCAAGTACGCCAACCTACCTGACATTGTGCGTCGCCACGCGCCGAATTGGGCGGTTACGCTAATATCGCGGCTTCTGTGCGAACAGGACACGGCGCCGGACGTGTACGAGACCCCGGACGTCGTCTCGTCCACTGGCCCAGACGTACGCGGTGGACCTGGGCTTTCTCGCGTTCTGATTTCCTGAACTGTGTCCAGAACGCGTACGACAGCGAGGAAGACCTGTTGCATGGCGCGAGATCGCGCAAGAATGGGTTCAATGGGCCGAGCGTGAGCCAGGAGGAGATGGACACCGCCAGCTTCATGGACCCCAAGGAGGCCACTGCGCGCTTTCGCAAGGCCGAGAAGAAGTCTGGTTTGTGCACGGTTGCCGTAGATATGCGCAAGCTCACTCACTGTGGCTTCTGTAGGACCACGAACAATATACGCGTATCCGCCGTCTCCAACATCCGACTCCGAGCCATCGCACCAGGCCCCGCTGCCCCAGCGCATTCAGATGCTGAAAGCAGAGCTTGCTGCACTCGAGGCTGAAGCTTCGGATCCGTCAAATCCTCAATTAAGTAGTGGCGAAGCAGACGCGGGCGAGATGATTCGCGACTTGGTTGGCGTTCGGGGGAGGTTGGAGAAGTTGGGCGGTCGCAAGGAAGGAAGAGAACGGCTCATCGAGCTCATTACCATGGCGCAAGCGTCGGGTACTCTTGCTCCAGTACCCGCTACCAGCGGCTCAACGGTCGATGGCCAGCGGCCTTCTTCGGACGAGATGGCACTGTTGGCAGAAATCGACAAGCGCGTTGGCGAGCTGGAGAAGCTTGTCGGCTCATCAAGCGCCGCGCTGGACGAGGTCAGCGTGCAAACATAGCCTAAATTATCCTCTGACGAAAGCGCCAGGCGTCGCAACTACCGCCGCCGTTGTTGCCGCTGTTGAATCGCCTCAGCGCCCAGCTCACGCTCCTCACGCAGCCACGACACATTGATTCCATATCTCGGCGTCTGAAGCTCCTTCTCGCTGACCTGGAAAGGACATCTGGCTCGTCATCAGGCGCTGCAGCAGGCTCCCGCAGACAACCCTCGCAGGGACCCTCACCCCCCGCATCTGCTCCTGCCTCAACTGTGCAGGCCGACATTCTCCCGCTTCTGACCCGCCTTTCGCAACACCTGCCGACCTTGCCACACATCCTGACCCGATTGCGTACTCTTTCCGCGCTCCATACATCAGCGGCCGCCTTCGAGGCTACCCTCAAAGATCTTGAGGATGAACAGAAGAAGGTACGGCTCGGGCTGACTGAGCTGTCGACTGCCGTTGACCGCGTGGAGAAAACGTTCAATGAGAACGAAGCTATGGCCGCGCAGAACGTGAAGGGACTAGAGCAGCGGATCGACGGCTTGATGGGCCGCTTGGAGACGTTATCTGTATGATACTAGTTTCGGACATTCGCTTTCTCTTTATGGTAGTTCCGCACTGGTATGATTCCCCACAATTATGGTAGTCGAGCGAATCTGCAGTCGCGGGTGATTGTGACGAAGGATTCAGAAAACTTGGATCTGTGTTGAAGCGCTGTTGTTCTGACTACGGAAAGAAGCCGGAGACGCGCTCACAGTTGAACACGTCTTCACACCGACTTCGGACGCGCGCACCGTTGAGGCATCTACACCGACCCTACCCGCAATAATGGCGACAACGCCAGCGCTCCCAGATGTACTATCGTCCTACGCGGGCCTCCTATTTCTTGCAACGACTTCAATCTACGCTGGGTCATTCGCGTCCTTACCCGTGCGTTTGTAGTCGGTGCGCCGGGTCTGAATCTGAAATGCACGCGAACAGAGTAAGGGAGACGAAGATGAAGAGGTTCCTGAGCGTATCTCGAGCGAGGACGCATGGCTGTTCCCAGTGCTCGCCGGCGGCGCTCTCTTGAGTCTGTACCTGGTTCGTCGTTCACCGTTCACGTTATGGCTGTCCGGCCGTCTAACGGCTACAAGGCAATGCGTTATCTTGGTCCCGAATGGATCAATTGGGTTATCGGTACGATTGCATCTTGGCGTGCGCATGACCAACTGAGTTGTGGACTTCCGTGAACAGGGTGGTATTTTGCAGCCGTATGAGTGTCTCCTCCGTCGACAATGGTTTCACTCGCTGATTATTGGCAGAGCGGTATCTTAGCTGTCTGGAAAGTGTGTGATTCTATCTCCCCCGTCGTGGAAAGTGCTGAGCGTCGTAGACTTCGACCGGGTTAGCGCGCTACCTCACACCCACCAAGACCTGGCAGTCCTTCCGTCAATGGAGGTTTCTCGTGCTCGAGAACAGCCTCGGTGAGCTCACATTGAACCGGTCTAATCTCCTCTCACGCGCTTCTCACAGAGATTGTGAACTTGTCCTTCCGGACTCCCTCACTCCTTCTCCTCCTGCCGAGTGCCGTCCCATCTATCCTCTATATCTTCCTGGCAGGAGAAAAGAAGTCGGCTCTTCTCAGCAATATTCTCGGTATGTGCTTAGTAGCACTATTCGTTCCTCGCGCTGACGACTCGTGGGACAGGACTTTCCTTTTCGTACACCGCGTTGTCCGTCCTGCGCCTGGATAGTTTCAAGACGGGAACGTGAGATAGTTGTTTTTGCATCGTGTCTGTCACTCACATGATTCGATCGCAGTATTCTACTTGGCGCACTCTTCTTCTACGACATCTTCTTCGTATTCGGCACGAATGTCGTACGTGCGGTCTGCCGCCTTGAGCAACGTGATCGCATATCTTACTGCCGCGTCCAGATGGTTTCTGTTGCCACTGGGCTCGATGTCCCCATCAAGCTTGTCTGGCCGAAGTCCCTCGCGTTTTCCTCCGCGTCGGGTTTCTCTATGCTGGGTCTAGGGTGCTTGCGCTCATCGAGTTTCTGACACAAGGCTAATATTTTGCTTTGATTGGCAGCGATATTGTGATCCCAGGAGCTTTTGTCAGTCTGGCCTTGCGGTATGACCTCCAGCGGTCTACTTTCAAGGCATACAACAAGCCTTTCCGCAAGCCATACTTCACTAGTGCTATAATCGCGTATATCGCGGGTTTGGTCACAACGATAGTGGTCATGCACACCTTCAAAGCTGCTCAGCCCGCCCTACTCTATCTCAGGTACGCCTCCTGCTTTACGTGGTCACGTTTCTCCGTTGCTTAACGAAATCCTAGCCCTGCTTGTATACTGTCGTTCTTCATTACGGCGCTTTCACGGGGAGAGCTATCTGAAGCCTGGGCGTATGAAGACGGTGCTGCCCCAGAAGCCAAAGACGCCGTCAAGGAGTCACCACCAAAACCTAAGACTGTCGCCGCTATGGATATTCCCTCCTTCATCACTGTGGCAGCGCCGGAGAACCCTCCCACTGAGGATTCCACTCCGGAGGCACAGCCGATCACCAAAGCGAAAAAGCGCAAGCCCAAGAAGGCGAACGACGACTGATGACCTGTGCTGTATTCTACCGCTTCATCTCTTCGTGCGGTCCCGGCTGTAGGCCTTGGCGTGTGAACGTCGTCTGCTTACGTTCAACGTGACTCTCCTATCGTGTCGACTGGCGTTCCGTGCGGAATACGGACGGGGCGCGTTCCGTCACATTGTCGCCTTCGCGGAAGAATTCTGGCTCGCGAACGACAGCTGACCCGTGCCGCGTTTGGCGGCACGGCGAAGGATGTTATGATACCGTGCCCATGACGTGCGTAGGCGGGATCTTCAAGCGGATGCTCTGGTCTAAAATTGTCTGAACGTCGCACTGGCCAGAGTTTGGGTCGTCCAGCTGGCTCTTTACTCCTCAACTTCGCACCGTTCTTCTGTTCCTTGGCTTAATCCAGCCAAGTAACTTGACGGTACACGCTTCGTTGGGACAACAATGTATGCAATTGCATTGGCGGTGTTTTGGCAGCAAGATCGCCGTACGGAGGCGCCGGCGATCGTTGTCTTGAACTCCACTCGAACCCGCTGAATCCTTCCGTCGCCGCGTGGTATGTTGGCGTGCAGCACATCAAATTTCAACCTGGGGATGAATTGCGCAAGGGGTCTGAACCCGGCGCACGGCACGTAGCAAGCGTATCAACCTGAACTATGCCCGACGAGATATTTTTGGACGGAAAACCTCATCGTGTGCGTAACCCTCCTCTTCCCTGATTGTCGTGCATGTGCTCAACGATTTTCTCGCCGCATTAGTATAACGACGCGGGGTATCCACAGCGGCTAGCACCGGCGGAGGACGTCGGGAATCGCGTGCATGAATTGCACCACAGCCCTGTCCAGCGGCTCCCCGGCTGTATGTTGATGGTCGGGTGATCGTCCTATGCTGCTGTCTTCGTTTGCCACGCGGAACACCAGCTCATCCCTGCCAGAGAACGGCATGCAGGCGCGTTTCAGCGATCCACTCCCGTCAGCTCAAGAAGTATAAAGTGACAGGTAAGTCTGGTTGTCGATCGCCATCCTCGGCGAACTCACGATGATCAAGCTCTCCCTCATCGTTGTGGCCGTTACACTCGCTGCTGTGGAGACCGTCGCCGCTCCTGCGGCAGCGTCATCTTCAAGCGCAAGTGCAGCCGCGTCTGCGCCGACGTTCAAGTTCCCTTCGCCGGCAGACCAGGACCCAAACTACTCGCTTACGGACGAGTACGCCAAAGGTCAACCCGAGCCGATCCGCGGCAACACTGGAGCGACAATCCTCGGTCCTGACAACGTGCCTCTGGATCGCCTGAACCCGTAAGCCGTTCTATACTGTCTGAATGCGCCTTCATCTGAGCTTCCTGCACAGTGACCTCGTAATGCCTCTTCCTTGCTCAGAAGAATGTCACCGTTTAACTCGAGTAGATGATACCGCCGAGCACTGATCACGGCTCCGTTGACAATGCCCGCTGTACTGCCATTTCCTCGCCGCGTAGCCTCATACTCATGCTACATCTCAGGGCCAATGGTCATGGGCCATAACAGAGTCCAGTTCGGTGGGTGGGCCAGGCAACAGAACAAAAATGTCATGCCTATCGCTGATTCCATCGGTACGCTTCGCGGATGGGCCGCCTCTGTGACTTGTGTGGTTACTTACTCGTTTCTCTTTTCTGTAGCCGGAGGTGACGCTGTCCGTATAGTCAGCGTTTATTTGCTCACTGTACCTTACAGTCAACATGCGCCTCGAAGCTGGAGCCGTTCGGTACGCAGCGTCAAGGATGATAGTATTGCGTCTGATGGCTTTGCAGAGGTTCATCTTCTTCATTTATTGTTTACGACGTACTGAGTCTCATTCCTCTCATCAGAGCTCCATTGGCACTCTGCGGCAGGTGCGCCTCATCAGTCGAGAAGCGTGACAAGCTCTGACTAAGCATACAACAGAGTGGGGGTACATGGTACGTGTCCTCTTGTCATATTGGCCATCACGTGCTGACATGGAGTAGCTAGCGGCACGTGACATGCGTTCCGCGACCCTCAACTAGAGCCTGACCTTATTAAGGGAAACGCAACTATTACTGCCGTGGATCCCCAAGGGCGCAACTACATCTCGGACATTGTAAGCCTATCGTTCTGCGTGAAGCTTGACAATTCATTTGTGATCTGTAGCAACAAGGCGATATCTGGGTACGTTACAATACGATTCAAAGCCACGGTATTATACTAAATAAGCGTGTAGTACTTCCCTGCAGGTATGCTCGCGTCGAAGATTGCTGTCCGCTCTGTGACAGGACGTTTTAGGTATTCCGCACAGTATCCAGGGCCTGTCCGGCGTGAACAACCAAGGATGCGAGTTCCTCCTTGTCTTCGACGATGGCGACTTCAGCGAGGATGAGACCTTTCTGGTGACGGACTGGATGTCCCATGCGAGTAGATCAAAGTAAGGGTGCAGTGTATTGTACTGACGAGCGATCCTTCAGGTCCCGATGGAGGTTCTCGCGAAGTCGCTCCAGCTCGAGCAGGAGGCGCTCAAGGAAATCCCTAGCGAGCAGGTCAGCTCAGGCGTACCAACACAGCTCCGTGCTTGACCTTCCGTAGCTGTGGATTTTCCCTGCGGATACTCCCCCTCCCGCAGCGGAACAAGCTGTCAAGTCGCCCAACGGCGAGGTGCCGCAAGCCTTCGGATTCGAGTTCAGCAAGGTCAAGAACACGAAGGTCGGCGGCGGCACCGTCAAGATCGTGGACACGAGCACATTCCCCGTCTCGCAAACGATCTCGGCCGCCGAGATCACAGTCGCGCCCGGAGGCATACGGTACGTTGAGCCTTGGTACACGCACACATGCGTCTCATCCCGTTTGACAGCGAGCTTCATGTGTGTCATCTGACCCTCCGCGTGCCTGGAAATTGGTTGTAACGCGCGCCACAGTGGCACCCATCGCAGGACGAGTGGTCGTTCTTCATTGAAGGTCAAGCCCGCATGACGCTCTTCGGCGCTCAGTCGAACGCGCGCAGCTTCAACTACCAGGTGAGCGATATTGCCATTTGCCGCGGATTCAATACTCAATTGACCCGAACTGCAGCCTGGGGATGTTGGCGTGCGTTCTTGAACGCCGTCGCGGATTGACAGCACTGACATGAGCCGGACTCCGACAGTTTGTTCCTCACGTGAGCCGCTCTGCTCGCTGTTTGTCCGCTCAGACTCCTGACGCTGATGCGCGTTGCAGGCATTTGGTCATTACGTCGAGAACAGTACGTGATCGAAATTGTAGTGGCACTGGGGACCGGTGTTTACACAAGGGCCCTCGCCACAGTCGGCAACACGACGCTGAGGTTCCTCGAGATATTCAAGTCGCCCAAGTACGAGGACGTCAGGCAAGTGCACCCTTGACAATGGCTTCTGCTGTCAGGCGCTTACTGTACTGGATTTGCAGCCTCACGCAGTGGCTGGCGCTGACGCCGCCGGCGTTAGTAAAGGTAAAGTCCATGGCTAGGCCGTGGCATGACAGGTTGTTTGCGGGGAAATTGATGTGCTCCCACAGGCGCACCTGCACCTCTCGGACGCGAGCATTTCGAAGTTGTCCAAGGAGAAGGCGGTCGTTGTGGCTGGGGACAGGGAGGAATAGACGGCGCGAGGCCTGGGCGGAGGATATTGCGATCTTCAGCTTATTGTCGCTCGGTTGGGAATATACATTCGCACGTGAAATGCAAATTCGTCCTGTCAAACGCCGGGCGGATCTGGCATGCACTTCGGCCAACTCCGCGGATATTGACGCTGGATCGGTCATTGTTCGAGAATGGAGAGTAAGAATAATGGACAGGGGAAATGGAAGATTTTAAAATACAAAAAAACGGAAGTGTGGAAGAATAATAAAACGACTAGAGTGACGCGGTAGAGAAAAGAGCCGGATGTGTGGACCCTCCGGCACGGGCGACCCGGACGGCGGATGTTGCGTTTACGCTCCGCTCACAGACCTCGGACTCGTTCGTTTCCAAGTCGAGCTCGCCGCCGTCGCGCGCAACGAGCAGCGCATCTTCCGCGGCGCCCAGCCCCTGTTTACGGTGCGCGACGTTCGCTGGCTGTGGTCTTGCCAGCGTGCCGATGTGAATCGCTCCCCGTTCGCTTCTTTTGCTGTCAGCAGACCCTCCGCCAACAAGCCCGCAGCGCCATCCGCCGTCCCCGCGCTCATTTCGCGCACTTTTCTCGTCTCGCCCAGCCCGCAAGCCATCTATGTGTATGGAAGCTCCAGAGGCATCGGCCCAGCGCGCTCGCAACAACTCCCAGTCCTGGAGGCAGGCAGCGACAAGACCGTCCATCAACACCGTTCTCGACTCGGCCTCAGCCCACCACCACCGCCAGAGCCAGCCTCTGACCTCCCCGCCCCCATCCACTTCCCCAGGCTCGCACGGGAACCCGCCATCCTCCTCGTGGTCGTCCATGTCGCCAACGGACCTCTCCTCGCTGCCCTTTTCGTACCAGCAGGACAGCGAGCAGAACCGTGCTGCCCTCGGGCTCCAGCAGAGGCAACAGTCCGGCTCCATCGACTGGACGACCCTCCCAGCGCTCAACTACAACCCGGCGTTCGCGTCCAGCAACCCGTTGTTCGGCCAGCTCAACACGTCTGCTGATGCCTCGCCGGCCACCTCCCTACCATCTCAATCCTCCTTCTCCTACGCCTCGCGCCAGCAGGCGTCCGCACACGGCTCGCCGGAGGATTCCAGCGGTCTCGCCTCTCGCCGGTCGTCACATGCGTGGCCGCCGGCCATTGACACCGTGACGCCATCCTCCGTCGCTTCGCTTGACTCGTCGTCCATGGCCACCGCGACGGCCAGAGTCAGGCCCAAGGAGCCCAGCACACCCTCAGGCCAAGGCCCATCATCGTACCAACCCATCCTGCCGCGGCCTACGCCACTGCAACAAACATCTTCCGGCGATCCCCTGTCTGCGAGTTTACCGCCGTCTTTAACAGACAGCATGAAGCCTGGCAGGAGGGACAAGGACGTATCCCTGCAATCGTCTCTTGCTGCCCGCCATCAGTCTATGATGTACCCCACGGAGCTGCCGCGCGTCTCTCCGCCAGCAGGCTCTCACTATGACCCTTCAACGCATGCAAATCTCGGTTACGGTGCCGAGAGGCGCGTCTTTGCCCCTCCGTCTCTCTGGATGTCGCCAATGTCCAGCGGAAACGCCGCAAACGCAATGTCGCAACCGTCGTCGTCATCCCTCTACCACCAATCCCATCTTCACTATCCAGCCGGCGCTGGCGGCCTTGTCAGTACGTCGTCCCGGTCCAGTATGAATTCTGCTGGCTTGAGTAATTACTCATTTGGAGGGGCACCAACGTCCACGGTGCCAACAACCGCCAACATGACGCGGTCACCTTCCATCTTCTCCGACATCCTGTCGGATGAGCTCTTCAACTCCAAGCCCACTCCCAATCCTCAACTACGCTCGTACCCGTCGCCACCTGGCTCAGTGCATTCCCCTCAGCCAAGTAGCTCTGGCGCGGGGACGATAGACGACGAAGCCGAGCGCTTGGCAAAGGAGGATCCACTGGCGACACAGGTGTGGAAGATGTATGCCCGCACGAAGGCCTCACTTCCTCACGCGCAGCGCATGGAGAACTTGACATGGCGCATGATGGCAATGGCATTGAAGCGCCAGAAGGAGAAAGAGGCCTCATCTCAAGACGAGGGACCCTCGAACTTGTTTGACAACAAGAGTGCAAGCGCCCCCGCAGGTCGGCTTACCGTCACGGTGCGCAAACATGTTCTTGTTTTTTTGCATCATCACCGCAACTGAGATTGTTTATAGCACGACGACACCGAAACCCGGGGTCGTCGCCAGGAGAAGGGCAAAGCGCAAGTGCGGGTAGAAGGCTTTGACGGGATACTGGAGGACGAGGACGATGGTGACCAGTACGCGCGCTTGTTGTGCTTGTTGTGACGTGCGTTGCTCATGCTTGCAGGGACATGCTTATGGATTGGCGAAGTCGCTCGCGATCCCGCGTGGCTATGGACTGGAAGCCTGCTAGTCGGTCGCGGTCCCGCGTCCCTGCACACGATCCCTTCAGCGAAGCACATTCGCAGTCTCTCCTCCAACAGGATGCTCCCGGTGGCAAGGTTGGATTCCCGTCATTAGGGGCTAGTCCTCCGGCCCAAGGTACCGTAGTGTCTCCCTTACGTGCCTGCACCCTGACACTTGGTGCGCCAGCTTCTTCCAAACTTGCGACGTCGCCTCCCATTCCCATACCCGGCTCAGGATCAGCGTCTCGCACCCCTCAGACCATCTATGAAGAAAGTTCCGTACCGCACGGGTCTTTTCACGACGCAGCCCGTATGGGCGGTGGTGGTTACCCCGCGCCCCTCGCTACACCGGGACCCTATTCCCACTATGGCCCGTCGAACATCCATCCCGCGTCTCTACCATCGTATGGCCTGTACAGTCTGCCAAGTCGCGCGAACGCGTTCTCCCCGGCCGATCCCAGCGGTTTCCCGCGTCATGTGCGGAAAACGAGCTTCGACCATACTGTCGGTCGCGATAGCGTCGTGCCCTCGAATAGTGGGCGACATCAGGTGAATGGCAGACCACTCGGACCGGATCACGATACGAGCCTGGTTTGGGATTTGCATTCAGTGTTGAACGACATGCTAATGTTTTTTGTAGGGCAAGCGACGCGCCGATGCTCCCCATGCCGAGTCGATGCTACGGGGTGACCCTCAACCAATGTCGCCGCGCCGTTCGGCACCTGAAATCACGCCGCAAGGCAGCCCGTTCCCGTCCTCGAGCTTCAATTTCTCATTCGGTCTGCACCCTGACGGTCTGTATGATGTCGCCAACGGTCCTCCTATTCCCGGGCTGGACGACAAGAACATCGGTCTTGCGGACGCTATGCAGCAAATGTCAGCGGCGAGCCGTCTTAATTCTGGCGCAATGATGTCTGGTTCTGACATTAGCGGCGGACATTCGAGTCTGCTGGCCGACTCGATGGGCCAGAGTAACTTCGGCGTCGGAGGGCTTGACGAGGGCACGATGGACTTTTCGCTCATGGGGATGCTCTACCCGCAATACGACCGCCAGTTGACCGAGGCGCCGTCCTCGATCCAGGCGCCGTATACGCACGTCGACCCGACGCAGCTCATTAACGGCATGGACAGTGGCGACATGTTGCGGAATATGCATCCGAGTCCTTCGAGTGATGAATGGGCGACGGCGGGGTTCACATCTAGTTCTACGGCTTCTCCTGAACCCATGCACCCGTCTACCTCGAGCTCGACGCAGTCTTTGTCCGACCAGCGCCAAGCGGCGACGCGTGCTGTTGCTCCCGCCAGACGCCCAAGTCAAGCAAAGCGGTCGACTGGCGAGTCGCGCATAACCTCCCCGACATCGCGACGAAAATCCACTGCGGACGACACGAAACCCGGCTCGAGTGGAGGAGGCTCGTCCGACCATACTCGTCCGGGCGGTGGTGATGACTCTGGAGACGCTACGGTCTGCACGAACTGTCAGACGACGAACACGCCCTTGTGGCGCAGAGATCCCGACGGCCAGCCGCTGTGCAATGCTTGCGGCTTGTTCTTCGTACGTACTCCTCAAAGCACCGCTTCGCGCCAGCTCTAATCCTGTGCTAGAAACTGCATGGCGTTGTTCGACCGTTGTCGCTCAAGACGGACGTGATCAAGAAGCGGTATGCTCCAGTAATATGTGCGCTCGAGCTGGTTGCTCACCTCGTTCAGGAACCGCGCACACGGTGGCGCAAGTACATCGCGGAAGAGCGGTTCGTCTTCCCTGCCGAAGATTGCGTCCTCAAACGCAAAGCCGAGGGTTTCGAATTCTGGAACGATGTCGGGCACCTCACTCCCTCAGAGTGCCGCGATGAAGCGTCAACGGCGGTCGTCGATTGTAATGGCGAATACCTCTCCGACTCGAAGAGGGGCTGAAGGCACAGATCAGGCGTGATGTACTTTTTATGAGTCCTGCGTCTGCCCCTTGAGCCCTTGCGCCGTCGTCGTCTTGCGGTCTTGTCTGTTGCATAAACTATCTATCCACTCCCTGTAGAATTTCCGAGCTCTTGTCCATGCCTGTCATGTCGTCTACCTGCTTTGTCTGTCAGCGTCCTCGCTTGTGGTTGGATCACTTAGATGTAAAGAATTAATGCACTGGGTCCTTACGTTGGCGTTGCACTTGAGCCGTCGTCGTGACCAAGGACACTAACGCGGCGCAAAACAAAACAAGACCAAGCTTGCCCCGCCGTCTCCAGCTAGATGGCATCCTTCTTCCGCTCGGGCAGCGCGACGAATCGTAACAAGCCGTCTCCCTCGCCGCGGCCCTCGCCAGTCGCGTCCAACAGCGCGGGTCTGCTGGGCGTTTCCGCGGACGTCAAGGTTGCACGGCGCGTCTCGAGGACCGACGCCGACTTCGAGCGCGCTCTGCTCACCAGCGACACCGTCCATCTTCAGGAAGGAGTCGACATGACTGCCCTGGGCACACCGGACTTCACCTCGCCGTCGCGCCGCACGTCGTCGCGCAAGGGCGCGCCAGCAACTCCCACAGTTGTGCCGCCGACGCCGCGAGCGAACGCGGCTCAGCATCAACAGGACCCAGCATTCTCTCTACCCCCTGGTGCCAGCTCGTACGACCCAGACGACTTCGACTTGCAGACGAAGCGGCGCAGCATCTTCCGTTCGGCAGGCACAGCGAGCAGCCCTGATCTCGCAACCCTCGTCCGACGCGCTCGCGACCGTGGAGGCGTCGTTGGGAACGCTGTAGACGAGAGCACCGAGGATGGAGACGGTCCCACGTCCAGTGGGACTCTATTCCCGCCTTCGAGCGAGCCGTCCAGTCGCCAACGGACACCATCCTCCGTCTCGTCCAATTATTCCCTCGTTTCGCCCCCGTCTCCGCCTCCCAAGACGCGTGAGATGGCGCAGGATATATTCCCTCA
>KV426319.1:20301-32731 GCA_001632375.1 Exidia glandulosa HHB12029
TCCCGTTCAAACGAGGCGCCGCCAGTGCCTCCGTTGCCCAGTCACTATCGATCTTCTTCCAGAAACGCATCTGCAGCGTCCAGCGCACAGGATGTCTTCTCTATGACCGATTCGCCACGAAACTCGGCCAAGCCGCTTCCTCCAGTGCAGGGACGCAGCCGCTCCTCGACTCTCCAGAGCGATGTACCGCCAAGCGACGCTGCATCGCCCCTGTCAACTGAGGCTCCCGCACCCCGCACACGCCCTCCAGAGGTCGTGCGGCGGATTTCCGCGCGCGAGGGAAGGCGCCGAAGTATGAGTTTAGGAGGCGTCGATTGGAAGCAGGTTGTCGCTGCTGGCACCGCAGGAGAGGGAGTTCCGGGACGTGACAACCCATCCACAGACTGGGAAAACACGATGAAGTCATTCGTAGGCGATTTCAAGCTTGCGGAGCTCGAAGCGACGGGTGGTAGCAGCGTGGTCAACTCGCCAACCTCGCCCACTCCTGTCGAGTCAGGGCACACGCCGCTGGGCGACAACTTGCCATCTCCGTATCGGAAGTCCTTTAATGTTTCGCCCTCTCCATCACTCCCATCCGTCGTCCTCACGGAATCTATCAGCCTTGACCTTAGTCCCAACGAGCTCAACGCCAGGAAGGAGCATATCGTTCCGGACTCTCCCGTCTCCATATCTGTCGCGCACTCTGGGGATTCACCTACCTCCGATAGCGCTACACTGTCACCTCGCTCTTCGTCTGTACGCTTGCCATCGTCGCGCGCATCAACGCCGCAACACAGCTCCATCGCGTCTGGCTCTGTGAAGATCCAGCCTGCGCCTCGAGGAACACGTCCAGCCTCTGCAACAGCCCTGGCGACCTATTCATCCTCGCATCACCCGTCGCTTGTCTTTGGGTCGCAGTCTAACTCGACAGACTCACAACGGCTCCGCGTCCAACATCGCTCGGTAGCGTCGACCTCCGAGCCATCCCTCATCAATCCCCAAAAAGCGTTCAACCTCCCGTCGCCAACCACGGGTCGCTTACCAGAAACCGCGCGGACCGTCAGGCTGTTGCCGTCCACGCCGCCGCGCCCGAGCGTGCAGGCCATCACGCGGAGGGGATCTGACACCGACGACGTCGAAGCGAAAGGCAAGGAGCTCGCTAAGAAATGCTGGGAGGAGGATGAGGGCTTCATTGCGCGGGAGAAGATTGCTGAGTTCCTTGGTGGCATGTCAGTGGGCTATATATGTGCAGAGCTATCGTGCTGACCAGTCTTCTCAGGAGCGCTTTGTCGAATAAGGCGCTACAGCACTACATCAACTTCTACGATTTCGGCAACTTACGGCTGGACCAGGCATTCCGGTGTGTTTGCAAGCTTTACGAGGACCACCGCTCATACATTGCAGACGCTTATGTGCCAAACTTTTCCTTCGAGCGGAGACGCAGCAGGTCGATCGTATACTGGCAGAGTTCAGTCGTCGTTACTACGACTGTAACCCGAACACCATCTTCGGCAACGCGAGTGTCGTTCACCAAATCTCGTACTCGCTGCTTCTGCTCAACACGGATCTACACGTCGCCGAGCTCTCGTCACACATGTCGAGGACGCAGTTCGTGCGAAACACGATGGCCGCGGTCATGCCGGAACGCAGACAGTCTCTACTAGAGTCGTCTGAAATGGTGGTCGTTCCGCCGAACAACGACTCTTCCGTGGATCAATCTGGTGGCGTCGCTCGTACTCCGAGCGGTGACGGGGACTCTTCAACTGCCCCTCGTCCACATTCCAAGCGTAGTGGAAGTTTGCAGAGCTACCACAGTGCTTCTCGCGACCCCATCATCCCCGGCGCGCCGGTCGTCTCGACGCCAACATCTGGTATAAACGGCAGCTCAAGCTCATTACCGAGTGGCCAGGCTGAGCCGGCTGTCGTATCCACTCCAAGCTCGGAGGTTCCCCCAGGCCAGACAGCTCCGACCTGGGCTCCCGGTCGTAACTGGGAGATGGAGGTGGAGACAGTGTTGAAGGTCTGTCTTATACTGTGTCGCTCCGTACACATGTCTAACCCCGACCTCACAGGAAATGTACAACGCCATCAAGAGCAACCAAATCCTCCAGCCCGTGATCAATGGCTCGCAACCTGGGCTATCTCCAAGCACACCGCACAACACGCTCCTACGGAACCGCAGCCAGCGCGGACAGCAGGATCGCATCAACACTCTGAAGCGGGGAAGCATTCGTGGCATACATACGTTGCTTGGTGCGCAGGGACCGCATGGACCGAGCCCGTACAGCAGCAATAGCAGCTTAGATGGGCGGATCAGCCCTTCGCCGAGCTTTGCAACCTCCATGCACGATGTAAGGAAGTCCTTACTTCGTTCATCGTCCGCTGACGCACGGATTAGGTGACATCGTCAGCCAGTTCTGCATTCTTCACGCCTACCATCGGCTTTGCCTCGAACCTGTCCAGGACGATCATCCGGGAGGCACAAGAGGACGACACGCACAGTGCAGCCAGCCACGGTTCCGACGAATCCAGCGTCAGCATCACCGACGAGGAGTTGGCTCTTCACGGCGCCCCATGGGCCAAGGAAGGCATGCTCACTCGCAAGCAGTACTGGGAGTCAACCGGTAGACGGGCCAAGAACAAGACATGGACGGAGGTCTTTGCTGTCATATCTAAAGGCGAGCTGAAGATGTTCATCTTCGGTGAGGGCCATGGTATGGGCGGCGGCAACGTTGGAGGAGGCAACTGGCTTGTGCGTTCTTGTCACCTAGTAGTCCGTGCATACGCTGACATGCATCCAGAACACGGCGCAATCAGTCGGCGACGTCAACCTGTCTCACTCCTTGGCGCACATCCTGCCCCCACCAGGATACAACCGCCAACGCCCACACTGCTTCGTCCTCACGCTCGCTACCGGCGCGGTCTACTTCTTCCAAGCCGGTACAGAAGATCTCGTCAACGAGTGGGTCTCCACCTGCAACTACTGGGCTGCGCGCCAGAGCAAGGAGCCACTCGCCGGCGGTGTCTCGAACATGGAGTATGGCTGGAACCGCGTCAGCGTTGACGCGCGGTTCAGTACGTCCCCGTCGACCGAGGACCTGCACGATTCCAATGCAGGAGACCACATGGATACATTCAGCATGCGAAGTGGTCGCAGCCGCATGAGCAAGCGCAGCTTCGCCGATGCAGCGTCGACTCTGCGGCGGAACCAATCGCCTCGCGACAGAGTGTACATCAACGACTGGAAGCCACCGATACCGTCGACTGTGCCGAGTTCGCACGACGAGGAGACGCAGCTCGAGGCCATGCAGAAGCAGGTGCACGCCGTGGAAAACGAGATACAGGCGCACAAGGATTTGCATGCCGCCATGTTGTCTCTGGTGAGTGCTGGCTTTCTTTTTCCTCACGAACAGCACTCAACGCCCGTAGTACACACCGCGAACCACGAACTACAACAAAGCCGAGGGAAACTGGGAGCGCAAGTCGCAGTACCTGCTCTCTGAACTCGTCAAGTACAAGACGTACGCGGAGTCGCTGCGGGCGGCGATGGCAATGCGCTTGAAAAAGCGCGGAGAGAAGGCGCTGGAGCGAGCGTTGGGATCTGTTTCCGCAGATTCTGAGCTCATAGGGAAGGGGAAGGGGAAGCCGCTTCCTGAGGATCCTACGACACCCGTCGTTGGCCAGCGTCGGCATCGGAGAGAAGTGGCTGAGGACGATGACGAAGACGACGACTGACCGTAGTTCATTCTTTTTGACGTTCTCGTTCTCGTTCGTGCGGATTGTACTGTAGATCTCGTCTTGTGAAGTTGTACATGTTAGATACATGGCCCGTGCATCGTATGTATTCACGGCTTTTACTCTCGCTAATTCCACATGTTGCGCCGCTCCTTCGCAACTTGGCGACCGCCCACCTTTGCCCCTCTCCCGCCCGCACCGGTATGGCACGCAACATTTGGCTCGCCCCGAGACCGCGTGTGGCTGCATAACTTCGAGACCGCTACTGCCGTCGCGGAGGGCTTTTTGCGAGACGTCACGACACCGAAGACCATCGTCGAAGCGTATCCAGGTGAATAGCTGTCTTCAACACGCTCCCGCCAACTCACGACGACTCAGGCGCTGGTATTCTGACGCGTGCCCTCCTGCAACATCCGCCGTCTGTCGTGCAGAAGATAATCGTGCTCGAGGACAACGAGAAGTGCTTGCCGATACTCAAGGCGCGTCCGACGCGTCGTTCCTCTTCGAACTGCTGCTGAGCGCACTGCAGCAACTAGAAGAAGCAGATCCACGCGTCGTTGTCGTGCCGCAGTCCGGTTTCGAATGGGCGACATATGCAGCGCTTGAAGCGGCTGGACATATGAAGGATGTCCAGGTCAAGCCCTGGAAAGACGAAGGTACGCGCGCACATATTGCATTAGACGTACACTCACTAGAGTCCTCAGCCGCACTGCAATGGATTGCCCATATCCCGCAGAGCGTGCGCGGCGAACAGCTCATGTCGCAGTTGTTTCGCGCATCTCCCGAACGCGCATGGCTCTTCAAGTACGGCCGCGTGCGCATGAGTTGCATTCTCGCTGAAGGCTTGCACGAGGTATGCAACCACTTGCATTGGTTATAGTGGCTTGATCCTGACGCATACAGCGCGTACGAGCGAAATGGGGCGCGAAGGCGCGATGCAAGCTCTCCATTATCGCGAGTGCCACTTGCGACATCGACGACGCCGTTCCGTATGAAAGCCTTCGACCCGCCCCTTCACACTTCCACCCACCAGCAAAGACCACGAAAACCAGCAAGGCGAGCAATGTACACCAGGCCGCAGCCAACTTCACCCCGATGGTGAACCAGGTTCGTCCTTGCGCACCTTCAGTGGCAGCCAAGCTCAGACCGTTCTAGTTGATCGCGAAAGGTGATATCGACAAATGGGATTACATCCTGAGGTCGATGTTCATACGAAAGACCAACTCCTTGCGGAAGGTCCTACCGTGCGCTCGCGATCTTCTTTTTGTCCAAGTCAGATCTGCTGACGGCTTGTGAAGGTCACTATGCCCTGGTGCAGAGAACCTACTTGACCTCATGTCAATGCCAAGCATACCAGAGGCCGACCGCGTCGACGTCAACAAACTCATCACCAACATGACGGAACGCGATTGGGAGGTAGTCGTGAAAGCCTTCAACGCTTGGCCGTTTGCCCCCACCTCATTAGACGGGTAATGAGACAATTAGGTGTTTTGTTCCGCTGCTACGGCATCGCACAAAATCATAGCAGTAATATTGCTCCTCGAAACCTACAGATTGCGTGTACATCGGGCGTGAACGACATTTATCGGACGTAACGGATTCGTATAATCATGACGAACGTGAGAAGTGAAGTAAGAGGGCCGAGATAATGGAAGACAACGATCGCAATCCCTGTATCCAAAGGAAAAGAAAAGAAAAAAAACGAGACAGAGATATAGTCCAGGCTAGATGCGGATGCGTCCTTCAGTGCAGTCGTCTATCACAAGGGGCCGGTGATTTGCTCCCAGGTTTGCGGGATGATGTGGGCCGTGAGCTTGCCCATCTCCTTGCGTTGCCGGAGATTTCTAACTTCCATGTTCACAAGATCGCGCAGGCGCTCCAGGTCGATTGCACGCTCCGCCTTGGCCGACATGAGAAGGTTGCGCCAGATAGCAGCGGCCGCGACGGAGTTGTCTATGATGTACTGCAATGGACGCGGCATGCGGACGTGGTTTTGGTAGAGGTGTCCCGATTTCGGTGCTGGTCCACCAGGGAATGCAGCGCCAATAGCGAACCACCATCCCAAAGGCTTAAAAACGATGTCAGCGTCACGAAGAAACGATACGGACAGTGGAACATACTCGGGAGTCTGGTACGCCTTTCTCGATCGAAGTATCATACGTGCTGAGCGTGCTCTCCGTCAGGTCGAAGCTAAGAAGGTGTTAAATACGACGTTCAACGAAGAAGCGAATGCAGCTCACCGATGCACGACCCAATGGTTTTCACGCCGACGGTTCTTTGAGAGTACGATGATGAGACGGGGGTTTCCCTCGAGCCCGAACGGCGCCCAGAGGTCGCGTAGCATAGCGCTCGCCTCGCTGTGCCTGCCGCTGAAGACCGCGCTGCTGATGGCATCCGCGACGATGGGCGGGACAAACATCTTGTCGACGACAGCGGGCGGGTTCTCGGTGAGCTTCATACGCACGTAGCGCTTGTATGTTTGCGTCGTCCAGATGCTGAGCGCAATCTCGTCCACCTGGTGTCCGCGCGTCGTGCTATTGAGCGCCTTGTCGAACTCGCTCATCGGCCACACCATCGCCCAGTCGAGCAGCCGCTGGTGGATCTTCTGCCACGGGGCAGGAACGGGCGGATGCCACTGCGACTGCGTGACTGCAAGCTCGCCATCCTTGGGCGGGACGCCCGGCGGCGGCGGCGACGCGCCGCGGTGGTCATCGTAGTAGTCGCGGTTCTGGCCGTGCCCCATGTCGCTGTCCGGGATTTCAGGCATGACCTCCGCGGGGTCTGCGTGCGTAAGATCCCACGTCTGGTGCGTCGCATCCGTCCGCGGGGGCTTCGTGCGCAACTTCCACAACTCTTGCTCGTACACCTGGTCGCCAAGGGAGCCCTGGTCCGAGCGCATAAAGTCGCGCAGCGCGCCGTTCCGCACACCGGTCCCGTCCTGCGTGAGCGCGGCTGCTTCGTCCAGCGCATTAAGGCCGACGCCAATAGTGTCTGCCTCCTCATCGTACCCTCTCCGAGAGTCAGGAGGAAGATGCGAGCCGTCATGGTGGTGAAGAGAGCCCATAGGTCCGTACGTCATGCGTTCCGTGCCGTCGAGCTCCGTCTCGCCAGCGATGAGCGGCGAGCGGCCCGCACCGAACGGTTCATGCTGCTCGTCGTAGTCCGTGACAGTTGCGCGATGGTCAATGGTCTCCTCCGGACGGGCAGTCTGTACTGAACCGCCATCGTCGGACTCTGAGGACCGTCGTTGGTGTCCGAGCTTTCGGTCAATGGTGTCGATGCGCTCGTTCGTCCGCTGCAACGCCGACATGAGGTCCTGGATCCATGGCGGGGGCGCCTGCAATAGAGTCAGCTTCCTGACATGAAGGCAGGAAGACGAAGGGCTCACTTCGTCACGAGGCGGGGGCGCCTGGACAATAACAGGTGTTGGGTCCGCCGCCGAAGGATGAAACTCCCAATTGTGCACGTCGCGGAACGCACGAATGGCCTGTCCCTTTGTCAGTTCACGTTTCAGAGGCGACGGTACACGCGAAGAAACAATGAGACAGAAATTTTGCGTACATCGTTGTCGGACTTCATGCCGAGCTTCTTGAGTCGGCCGCGGATCGCCTTGCGTACAGCACGCTTGACGACATCGTGCATGTACTGATCGTCGGCGGCGTGCAGGAGAATGCACAGCTCCTCATCGTGGTGCTGCGAACGGTTGACCTCGGCAGCGAGGACGCTGGCTGGGACGGTGTAGCTCGTGCGCGGCGTGCGCGCTAAGAGGCCGTTGACGATCTCAGTCTCTGCGTCGTCCAAGTAATCCTCGTTGTCCTCGGCTCCTCCCTGCGGAGATGTCGCGCGAACAGAGCCTCCGCCATAGCCGTTGTGCGATTGCACAGGGTGCGGCGGAATCGGCGACGTCACGTCGCGCATGGACATAGCCTGGTACGCGGTGCTGTGTGCAGGGACAGGAGAGACGACGCGCGAACGAGGAGAAGTGGGGTCCAAGTTGCTGAGCGGATGCAACTTCGTGACGTGACTTCCTCCGCCAACTTGCGATCCACCGGAGGGAACTCTCTGGTGCCCCGGGCGCGCGGACGGCGCGTAGGAAGCGGCAGGCCCGCGACTCGGTGCCGCCGAAGGTGGTGGGCGCTGACTGGGAGCAGCGGAGGGAGGCGGACGCTGGCTCGGCGCAGCGGATGGCGGCGGGCGCTGGCTCGGAGCAGCCGACGCTGGTGGTCGCATACTCTGCGCTACAGACTGCGGTGCACCCCATCCACTTGGTGCATTGGAGGCGGCGGGACGAGCTGCACTGGGAGCCATGGACGGCTGACCGCGCTGTGATTGTACAACTGAAGGAGCAGCCCCTTGACCAAGCATAGCAAACATGGACGGGGCCATAGACTGCTGGGGAGCCCTGGACGCGGCAACGGAGCGCGCTACAGTCTGCGGTCGGCCCGAAGGCGCGTACGACGGGGCCTGTAGGCGGTCAGCTCCGGTGGCACAACGCAGCAGAACAAGAACAGAGACGTACTTTCGCGGGCGACTGGGCACCTGCGGGAGGCTCCGAGTCATCCCATGCCCAATCGTTGGCTGCTGGCATTGGCGATGCAGGTAGCGGCATGCGCGAGGGATGCGCAGAGCCTGGAACCACGGACGGCGCTCTGCTCTTCGTCGGCGAGTCCCAGTTCATTAATGGAGCTTCAGACTGCTGACGTGAAGGGGACGCAGCCCGAGAGCGGGATGGTGCAGGCGATGGAGACCTATGAATGTCCATATCCTGCATCTACGCGCAGAAGTTGAGTCAGTTCACGAGTTATTGCTATGCAAGCACATGCTTACTTCCGCGGGATGTGCAGATGGCGTCGCTATATCGCCCATCTCTTCTATTGGAGGCACAGCGGACGGCGCACGCGACGGTACATGGGACCCAGCACGCGACGGTTCCGTGGGTGGCAGAATGGTAAGATTGATAACCGTGGCGCCAGGGGGCGCTTGCGATCCTGGTGCGATGGATGCCTGGGCGGGATAGCCTACGGTGGACGGCGGTAAGGGGTGGCCCGCGGCAGAGAACGCATACTGGCCGGGCTGCTGTACCGGCTGGCCGAAGCTGAACTGTCCCCACTCTTGGCCGCCGCCAGGACTGCCCATGCCGAAGGTATTGCGGTTGGAGTTGGGAAGAGGACCCATGTTGCCCCATGACTCGTTGGATATGTGTCTAGGATCTGGATTCGGATCCTGCGCCACGCTGTCAGACGCTGACGCAGTGGTCAAGGCGAGGCGAGTCGCACGAACCGGGATGCTCATCTCCATGAGACCGAGCTGGGAGTGGACCTGGGATACGGGGCGTGTGGGTTGGGGTGCAGCGTGATTGCCCGCGTCGGTGTAAGTAATGTGCGAACCGGCCGATTCGACAGTGGGACGACGGCCTGGCGCAGTTGAAGGAGAAAGAGGGTGCTTGTAGCCAATGCCATCGCCGGTCTCCTGGCCGTCTGTCCTGTGGCCGGCGCTCTGCTGGGCGAGCGACTGGCTGGTCTCGGGGTCGTCGAGGTGCGGGTCGTCTGGATATTCGCGTTCCATGCCGCGAAGATACAGCAAGACTGGATGGTTGTGAGTGAGCAGGATGGAAATGCAGAATGGGATATGCGAACCTTTCTCGCTGTTGGCTGTCAGGATAGTAAGTAAGTAGATCTGCGGGCGAGATAGAATTTGGAGCTTACAGGGCGTCTTTGAGCGGACGACGTAGTTGCGTACGGGGCCGGTGACGCTCGTGGCCGACATTGCCCAGGGCGTTACAAGAGAGTTAAAGAAAAGTCAACAAGATGGGTTTAGAGATGATGAAAGAGCGCCTCAAGGCTGCCTCGTGTCCACGACCGACGCTGCTTCCCGATCGGGGAATCTGGTTGAGAGCAGCGCTTTGCTTCCGTGTATTCCGTTCCGCACGTGGCCGGCACCAAATTCGCGAATTCGCGACTTAAGTCGGAGCCTGAACCGTGACCGTTTCCCTCCCAAATTCCAATTATGGCGAAAGACGAGGAGAAGCCAGCGCACCAGCAAGGACTCACCGCAGTCGCGTTCTCCCCAGACGGCAGGTACGCGTCCGTGCCTGGAAACTCGCCAGACCGTTCACGCCCGGGTTCTAGATATGTCTACACGGGCGGCAACGAGGGCATAGCGCGCGCATGGAACGCGAAAGACCACAACGCTGAGCCTGGCATGGCCGCAGAGGCCACAGGCCCCATCGGGCTCGCAGCAACCGTCAGTTCTCCGCCACCCGCGCGCACCTTCAGCCTGACCCATTTGCAGAAATCCGCGTGGTATTCCGCCGGCAACGACGGCTGCGTGCGCGAGTACTCCGCGGGCACTTCAGAGCTCGTGGGGCACGTCCTCGAGATAGCAGGAAGCATCGAGGCCAACGGGCTCGCCGTCAACCCAGCCGGCACGCGCATTGCCGTCGCCGCGGGGTACGCGACCCCGTTCTACGCGTCGAGCACGCGTTCTGACCCGTTTACAGGGACAATGATGTCAAGATCGTCGACCTGGGAGACCACTCAAACGTCGTAACCCTCAAGGGACACACACGAGGTGTCCGTCGCGCCGCCTGGCATCCCAAAGATCCCATTCTGGTGCGTCACAACCTGGTCTGGCTCCTGCGGTGATTGACGATGCGCCAAGGTAACGAGTGGCGAGGACGGCCACGTATTGGTCTGGGACACCGACAAGAACGAGCTCCTGCACCGTATCGAAGGCATCCTTCCTATCATCTCGGACTCCGAGTAAGCGTTCCGACTTGTGTCGACGCGATACTCACCATACTTTCAGTTCCCCTGGGTATCTGACAGACTGCACCCCCGTTTGGCATCCCAAGGGCCACCTCTTCATGATTGTCACGCGGAACGGCAGTACGCACTCGTCTTGCTCGCGACAATTCCGCTTCTTCTGACCACATCAATTTAGCTGTACACGCGTACTCTCGCCACGATTGGGAGAAAGTGGAGGACCAAATACCGGACCTTGACAAGACGCTGGGCGTACGTCTCCATACTGAATCTTTCTTCGCACGGTGCTGACTGCAACATCCTCTCAGGCTGTGACCGCTGTTGCGATCGCACCAACCGGTTTATATCTCATGATCGCATACACGAGTGCGGTTGTCGGCTACTCGTCCAGCAGGAAAGAGTACTTCAGGTGCGCCCGCAATGCCCACTTCCTTTCCCCGTCTCACGCACCACTAGAAAGAACATTGGGGCAGCCGTAACGCAAATAGCCTGGTCCCCCACCGCCGATTTCGTGCTATGGGGCGATAATGCTGGAAGCCTCTGTTTCCTCACGGAGAGCGTACCTCCCGGCTGGACCAAACCGTACCCCGTCGCCGCCGACAAGGAGAAGAGCAGAGGGAAGAATAAGGCGGCTGAGCTTGATGCTGCTGCCATTTGGGGAGATGCAGAGCGCGAGAAGATGAACCTCGATCCTGACGCCGAGTTGGATCCCGCCGACGACAACTTCGATCGGGTTGACGCAGACGATGATGAAGACGAGGACGAGGATGGCGCTGACGCTGCGCTTGGTTTGGACTACCCTGAGTTGGATAGGGATGAACATTATCCGCGAGAGATGGGTACGTTATAGTTCTGTGTCGGTTTCGAGCGCTGTTTGCTGAGAGATTCATTTCTAGTGAGCGTCACGAAGGCGCAACCGGCGTTCCAACCTGGTGCCACGCCCTTCCAGAACAAGAAGCGTTATCTCGGTGAGTTATGCGCTTACTCCGCTGCTGTCTTGCACTGCTGACCGTGTTGCTTCCTGTGAAGCTCATAATACCATTGGCGCCATCGAAGTCACGGATGCGGACGATCACAATATCGTGAACGTCGAGTTCTATGACCAGTCCACGCGCAAGGGGTACAGCTTCTCAGACAACGATCGGTACAGCTTGGCTGCCCTCGGTAAAACTATCCCATTACATACCACCCCTCCATTACTCTCGCTGATACTTGACATGTGAAGGTGAACGAGGCGCCATATTCGCCACCGAACCAGAGAAGAATTCCTCTACCGACAAGGACAGACCACTCCTCCCGCGTTCGCATCGCATAACTTACAAGCCATACTCCACATGGGCGGCGCGTAGCGACTGGTCGATTACGCTCCCGCCGAACGAGCGTGTACTTGCCGTCGCCGCAGGTGGCGTCCCGCCCCGGCGGTCGATGAAGTACGCGAGCGATGTGAGGGATATGGAGGGTAACGGGTGTGCAATCGTCGCTACGAGCGCGGGATTCGTGCGGTTCTTCAGCGGTGCGGGGTTGCAGCGGTATGTGTGGGCGATTGGAGGGACTGTCGTCAGCATGGTCGCGGGCTCCGAGTGGGTGTTTGTCGTCCATCGCGAGGGCGGGACGAGTCTGGATGGTACGTCGTCGCACCTGTCTCGTTACTCAGCTGATCGTCTTGTGCTTGTTTACAGGATGCCAGAATCTGCGCTATACGCTCGTGGCGCTTGATAATTACGAGTTGGTGCAGACGGGCCCGTTACCTCTCCCGAAACGCCGTACGCTGAAGTGGATTGGCATCACTGAAGAAGGGGTATGCATATTCACTCTTCGAGTTTGGAGTGTTTCGTGAATTTATATTGCGGACAGGCACCTGCGATGTACGACTCGGCGGGCGTCATGTCCATACTGGATCGGTTCCGCCGCCCAACCCAGGGTCGATGGGTACCTATACTCGACTCCAACGG
>KV426319.1:32831-53888 GCA_001632375.1 Exidia glandulosa HHB12029
GACGGCCACGTATTGGTCTGGGACACCGACAAGAACGAGCTCCTGCACCGTATCGAAGGCATCCTTCCTATCATCTCGGACTCCGAGTAAGCGTTAGGACTTGCGTCGACGCGATACTCACCTTACTTTCCAGCTCTCCCGGGTATCTGACAGACTGCACACCCGTATGGCATCCGAAGGGCCACCTCTTCATGATTGTAACGCGAAACGGCAGTACGCACTCGTCTTGCTCGTGACAATTCCGCTTCTTCTGACCACATCAATTTAGCTGTACACGCCTACTCTCGCCACGACTGGGAGAAAGTGGAGGACCAAATACCAGACCTTGACAAGACTCTAGGCGTACGTCTCCATACTAGGTCTTTCTTCGCACGGTGCTGACTGCAACATCCTCTCAGGCTGTGACCGCTGTTGCAATTGCACCGACCGGTTTATATCTCATGATCGCATACACTAGCGCGGTTGTCGGCTACTCGTCCAGCAGGAAAGAGTACTTCAGGTGCGCCCGCAATGGCCCACTTCCTTTCCCCGTCTCACGCACCACTAGAAAGAGCATTACTGCAGCCGTGACGCAAATGGCCTGGTCGCCCACCGCCGATTTCGTGCTATGGGGCGACAACGCTGGAAGCCTCTGTTTCCTCACGGAGAGCGTACCTCCAGGCTGGACCAAACCTTACCCCGTCGCCACCGAGAAGGAGAAGAGCAAAGGGAAGAATAAGGCGGCTGAGCTTGATGCTGCTGCCATCTGGGACGCAGAACGCGATGAGATGAACCTCAATCCTGACGCCGAGTTGGATCCCG
Source organism: Exidia glandulosa HHB12029 (assembly GCA_001632375.1). NCBI lineage: Eukaryota > Fungi > Basidiomycota > Agaricomycetes > Auriculariales > Exidiaceae > Exidia > Exidia glandulosa. The sequence continues at coordinate 33,633 of KV426319.1, forward strand.
CCGACGACAACTTCGATCGGGTTGACGCAGACGATGATGAAGACGAGGACGAGGATGGCGCGGACGCTGCGCTTGGTCTGGACTACCCTGAGTTGGATAGGGATGAGCATTATCCGCGAGAGATGGGTACGTGGTGGTTCTGTGTCGGTTTCGAGCGCTTCTTTGCTGAGAGATTCGTTCTTAGTGAGCGTCACGAAGGCGCAACCGGCGTTCCAACCTGGTGCCACACCCTTCCAGAACAAGAAGCGTTACCTCGGTGAGCTATGCGCTTTACTCCGCTGCTGTCTTACGCTGCTGACCGTTACTTCCCCTGAAGCTCATAACACCATTGGCGCCATCGAAGTCACGGATGCGGACGATCACAATATCGTGAATGTCGAGTTCTATGACCAGTCCACGCGCAAGGGGTACAGCTTCTCAGATAACGATCGGTACAGCTTGGCTGCTCTCGGTAAATCTATCTACTTGCATGCTACCCTCCATTGCTCTCGCTGATACTTGACATGTGAAAGGCGAACGAGGCGCCATATTCGCCACCGAACCAGAGAAGAATTCCTCTACCGACAAGGACAAACCACTCCTCCCGCGTTCGCATCGCATCACTTACAAGCCGTACTCCACATGGGCGGCACGTAGCGACTGGTCGATTACGCTCCCGCCGAACGAGCGCGTACTTGCAGTCGCCGCAGGTGGCGTACCGCCTCGGCGGTCGATGAAGTACGCGAGCGATGTGAGGGATATGGAGGGTAACGGGTGTGCGATTGTCGCTACGAGCGCGGGATTCGTGCGGTTCTTCAGCGGCGCGGGGTTGCAGCGGTATGTGTGGGCGATTGGAGGGACCGTCGTCAGTATGGTCGCGGGCTCCGAGTGGGTGTTTGTCGTGCATCGCGAGGGCGGGACGAGTTTGGATGGTACGTCGTCGCGCCTGTCTCGTTATTCGGCTGATCGTCTTGTGCTTGTTTACAGGATGCCAGAATTTGCGCTATACGCTCGTGGCGCTTGATAACTACGAGTTGGTGCAGACGGGCCCGTTACCTCTCCCGAAACGCCGTACGCTGAAGTGGATTGGCATCACTGAAGAAGGGGTACGCCTACTTACTCTACGAATTTGTGATGTTTCGTGTACTCATAACTGCGGATAGGCGCCTGCGATGTACGACTCGGCGGGCGTCATGTCCATACTGGATCGGTTCCGCCGCCCAACCCAGGGTCGATGGGTACCTATACTCGACTCCAACGGTCTTGAGCGTCGCAAGGGCAAAGACGAGTCGTACTGGCCTGTTGGCATCTCTACAACAACATTCATGTGCTTGATCCTGAAGGTACAGCCCATTCGTCATTGCTCGCAGCATTTATTTGCTAACTCGCTCTCTCTGCTAGGGCAAGCAAGAGTATCCCGGGTTCCCGCGTCCACTCGTGCAGGAGATTGACGTGGCCATGCCACTGTGGAACTCCGAGGACGCCGATATAGAGGGTGGGAATGACAACGTGCTAGAGGAACAGTACGTGAACTACCCGTCTGTCGCCTCCAACGTACTGACATGGGTTACTTTAGACTCATGCGCGAGCAACTGCACGTCATGATGATTGCAGACTCCCTCGAGGACGAGCTCGTAGAGGACGACATTGAGAAGCTAGAACGTTCGCTGGACAAGACGATCATCCAGCTCATGGCCTCCGCGTGCAAGCTTGGCAAGCTGCAGCGCGCACTGGACCTCGCTACGCTATTGCATCGAGTCGATTCGGTCGACAGGGCAATTCTGCTCGCAGGCTTCCACAATATGCGCGGTCTGCAGGAGCGCCTCGATGCATTGAAGATGGAGATGGAGCAGCGCGATCGCCATGGCAAGCCTCGTGAAGACCGGCGCACGTGGTACCAACACGCTGCGCCCATTCGTGCGCCCGCAGCGCCTGGCTACGATGATGCGCGGCACTCGGCGTCGACGTCTTTCTCGGACAACGTCGGTAATCCGACGCGCAGGGCGTTGGCCCCCGCAGTACCACACAGTCACGCGAACCCATTCGGTAAAGAGCCGAAGCTACCAGCTGCGCAGAGAACGCGCCAGCGCGTGGAACCACCGCCAGCCAGCTATGACTCGAGCATCGACTTCGGCGACGACTCGCTGGATACGGAGATGTTCGATTCTCCTCCGCCTTCAGCGTCGAAACGCAAACGGGTAGAAGAGTCGATGCCGCCTCCTGACAATGTCCAACGCGAACCCAAACGACGAATCCTCGAGGAGCCGGCGAACAAGTCAGGTGTGTTGTTAATATTACCTCGTCACGTGCGTGTACAGACGAGTCTGACCCGTGCGTGTACAGCCAATCCGTTTGCGAAGAAGAATACCGCGCCGAAGTCTACGGCGTTGCAGAAGAGCACGAGTTTCTTCAACAAAGTCGAAGCGAGTGGAAGTGAGTCGCAATCCATCTTAAGTTGTTAGAACATGATATTCACATCATCTCAGATGAAAAGCCGAAAACGAAGCCCGCGAAGGCTGTGAGCAAGCAGACTACGTTGTTCGGCCTTCCTGCCGTCCCTCCCCCCGAGAAGAAGACCAAGCCCAAGAAGTCGAAGACAACTCCGGCCGAGGAGACTCAGACGGAGGAGACACAGGCTGAAGACAACGAGGCGACCGAGGTACTCGTCGAGGAGACGCCGGAACCTCCAGCACCAGTACCAGCTGCTCAAGCGCCAGGCGAGGCAGAGACTGCAGATGATGATGAGGTAGCGTGCTCCATCTTCTTTGGCCCTCAACGGATCCTGACGCAGTTTAGGAAACCCCTTTTGAGTGGCCACCTTCGCCTCAAGCTTCCGCCACGACCCTCGGCAACGACATCATGGTTCAGTAATATGTAAAATTTATCTTGTGCATCTTTATGTAGAGTATGCGTGGAGAGCTGCAATGTATTGCAAGCGGGACGTGTTCATCGATCCTCCTGAGGATCACTGCGAGCCAGCGGTGAGACTATTAGTCTGTACAATGAGATGAGAGATGCATATGCAAATGTCCTGAACTGGAATCATGCTCCGCGACGCAGCAGGCGGTCAGCGATGAAGCGCATTTTGATGCGCCAGCCGCTCGACTTCGCCTGCGAAGCCAAGGAGGGCTGGCTAGATTCGGCGAGGCGAACGCGAGAACTGAATCGCCTCCACAGGGACGGCTTCTTCTGGAGCACCTCGTCTCCATCTGCTTCCTGCGGGAGCGGGGTGGCGGCGTTTTCTGTCGGGGTGAGGACGGCGGTGGTCATGTACGCGATCTCATCGTGGATCTCTATTTCGTGAGGATCGTCAATGTCGTTCAGAACTTGAGAGGCATGTGAGCTTCCTGATGGAGGCACAAGACGAGAGTGCCGCCTACCCTCAATAGCTTTTCGTGACGTGGAACGGTATACTGGTTTTGGAAAGCCAGCGTCCAGCGCTGGCGTATTGACTTCGTCCTCAGTCGCCGTCTGTTCCTCCTCCGACATGCTTGGCTGCGGTGTAGCTTCGTAGATGGTCAGATATAGTCCTCCCCTGATCCGCCGAGGACTAACGCATTATTTGCAGCCAGTATGCCGGTATTTGCTCGTTTGCACTGTAGAACGTTTGTGGGCGGGACGGGAATCGTACATGTTCCTCTGCTAAGGAAGGTGAGACGTTGTGAAGAGACGGTAAGAGCGCCTAGCAGCGCACCATTCGGCTTCCATGCGTTGTTAGCGGGTCGTCGCGATGCAGAACAGTCGTGCAAGTCGTCGGAGGTGCTGTAGGAGCTGCCGCTCTCGTATTCTTCTGGAACCTGGTGCACACCCACAGAATCCGTCGACGACGTCCACGGGCGCGGCCTGCTTAAGGCACATATACAGTCGCTGCGATGACACGCGTGCTGGGCCTTGTCGTTGTCTGCGACGATGGCAGCTGCTCCCGCGAGCCTCATCGACGCGAGATATACAGCGACTGTAGGACTGTCAGGATTGCACCACGCGTCCTGAATGAACGCGACCCACCCTTGTCATCTACGGCTGTAGAAGGCGCGTTCAGCTCTAGCGCCATCGACGCAGGAGACGGAGACAACTCACAGGCCTGAACGGCTTGTCCAAAGTAGCTGGACAGCTCATGAAAATTCATGGTCGACATCGTGAAAAGCCAACGCGCGCAAGCGACGACCTGGCGTTTGGGAAAAGAAAAAAAAGGGTAGGTGGAAGGGACGGCCGTTCGGGGTGTGTACGCCTCATGTTCACCAGGCGTTTGTATGTAAAAAGTTCGGAAGAGAGCGCCGGAGCTGGCGGCGGTCTGACTTGCGACGACGATCCGATCGTCCGAACAAAAGGTCAAACAAACGGATGCCTAAATTCAAACTAGTCTCAGTCTGTCAAAAGGTCGAGAGATCGACGATTTGTGCAATGGCGGATACAGGATTCGCGCGTATATGCTACATACAAGACGGGGGGAGGGGCCTGGACTCTTCACCCAATCACCTCCAGGGGCTTGTCTTCCTCTTCGTCTGACGCGTCTTCTCCGGGACCCTCCTCGAGTTTGGCTCCTCCATTCGACTCGCTCCTGTCCTGCGGGTACTCCGAGATATATCCCGCAGTGTACGAGTGCCCGAGACTCGTCGTTGTTGCGAGCGCCATCTCGAGCACGGACTCGATGCGTCTCCGCAGTGCATCGTTTTCGCTCGTCACAGTCTACCCCGCCACACTTTAGCCGAGCACAATGCGTGTGCGGGAAGTGACATGTAATGTGCGTACCATCGTGCCGACATGCACCTGCGCTTCCGCATCGTCCAGGCGGATGATGAGGTACGCGTCTGCCGCGAGCTTCTCGTCCGGGACCACGAGCTCGACGTCGCCGAAGTGCGCTTCGAGGAAGGTAGCCGTCCGACGCGCGCGCAGCGGTTCCCATTCGTCCTCTCCCGCGTCTGCATGCGGATGCGGATGCGCGTGCGGGTGTGTCGTCACTGCATCGCAATCAATCCTCATGAGCGATGAGGGGCAAAAAGGGCGCACTCTTAACGGACGCAGGGCTCGCGTCTATCCCGAGAATGAGAGCCAGCACAGAATCCGCAATCATGTCGTTGCTCGCACTCGAGTCCCACTCGAGCGTGACCTCGAACTCTTTGGTGTGCTTCACGTCCACCGCACCCATGATCTGTCATTACACAACCAATCAGCCACACGCAGAAAAAAAAACTACTCAAAGACTCACCCGTAATGTGCGATTTCCGCCCTCGTCCACCACATCGTCCACAGTCCCAAACATCCCCAGCAAATGCCACTTGACAAGCTCGAACCCGCATCCTATCGCAATACGCTGTCTTTGGGTAACACTGCTAGTCGACAAACCCGCAAAGTCGCGCAGATCGTGTGGCTGGAGGAGCGTGTACGAGTAGTCCTTCGAGACGAGCAGACCCGAGAGCGTCGTGCCCGGTTGCTGCGGTTGCAGCGCGAGACTGCCGATCGCCTATACGTATTCAGTTGTAGAGTAGAAATGGGAGAAAAGAGAGGATATACGAACCTTTGCAACTTTCTCGCCGCGGAAAGACAGACGTAGTGTTTCGAGGTTGCGTGGTGTGTGGATCTTGATGTCCTCGTCGCGGTCCTTGTACCTCGACTGCAACGCCGCGCGTAAACGACCCATGTTGTTTTGCTCGCCGTGCACCAAGACCTGTGTCGCAGGGGAATAGAAAACGACATTAGGGGTATGAAGGAAGGACTCGAACTCAAGAACGTACCACATGTTGAGCCTTGATCAGCTCAATGAACTCCGAGTTCTGCGCATAGTCGACGTGCGCGCTGAAGGAGATATAATGCACCGAGAGACGGCGCGGGATCGTGTTGCCGCGCAGACCATGTATCTCGTCCGGGTCGTTCAGGATGTCCTGAAGGACAATCAATATCATCGTGATGCAACTTGGAGGAGGAAAAGGACATTGCATTGCGGCACATGTACAAGACGAAACGTAGCTATAATTTGAACTATTGTGACGCACCCTAGCGAGAGTGCCTTCGACGGAGTAGCCGGTGATGACGAGCGCGTTGCGCGGGTCTGGGGCCCAGAGCTCGAGCAGCTCGCGGCTCGTCCCGCTCTGCAACATGCCCGGGCTCGCGAGGACCACACACGGTGGTCCGTCGGCGATTTTACGCTCCAAACCACGCGTTTGTGGCAAATGCGAGATGTGTCTGCAGAATGCAGTGTTAGCTATCGCCACGACGGGATGGAGAACAGGATCGCACTTGAAGATGAACGGGTTGTCACGCCGGGCGAAGCGTTGTCGGATGTTGGCGTTCATGGTGTGGATGTACGTCTGGTAAACCGCCATACACTTCCTCGCCAAGTTCGAGGCATAGTAGATCGGTATGGAGTGCAGCTCGGGATGCTGAGCCCAGTAATCGTCGAGCACCAAAAGTAACTCCTGCGCGCGTCCGAGAGCAAAAACGGGGAGGAGCGCGTGCCCGCCGCGCTTGACGACTTCGTGGATGAGGTTGAGGAACCGCCCCTCCTTTTCCTCGCGGTTGCCGACACTCTGCACGCCGTACGTACTCTCGACGATGAGGACGTCTGGACGGATGGGCGGTATTTCGGCTTTCACGAGGTGGCGGTCCTCTTCACGCGAGTAGTCGCCTGTGTAGAGGATCTTGACGCCTGCGATGTCGATGTGGTACATGCATGCGCCGAGGACGTGGCCGGCGTGGTATGGCGTGAAGGTCACACCGGGACAAGGCGAGATGACTTGGTGGGCGGAAACGGTGATGATGGACGAGAGAGACATGGAGAGGTCCAGCGGCGTGAAAAGAGCGTCTGTCGAGGCAGCGCTGTGCGTGGACGTGAGCTAAAGAAGCACCCGTGCGATGAAGTTTCAGCAGACCTCATGCGGACAAAGTCTTGCATCATGAACTTGTAGACCGCTTTTGTGGGATGGGTCATGTAGACTTTGCCCTTGCCGTCGCGAAAGTTGGTCTGGGACGCGTCAAAACGTGCCGTCGACAGTGGTTGAACAGCGCGAACCTTTTCCATAATATACGTGAGAGACGCAGCATGGTCCAGGTGGAAGCTATGGGTTTACGCGTCAGAGCAGTATAATAGAAGGCGCACTGGACGCACTGGGTGATGAGCAGGGCGTCGACGGAGCTCCAGTCGAGCTCGTCGACGAAGGGGAGTGAGGCCATGCCGCTGTAGGCTGGATGGACGCCGGCATCGCAGACGACGGTGCGGCCCCTGTACTTGAGCACGCAGCACGACCGACCGACTTCCTGACCGGCGCCAAGAAGTGTGATGCTCAACGACGGTGAGTCCATGGAAGGGGCGGGATCGGAGTCACAAGCGCGCTAGACTGCTCCCGCGGCTCTTGCGCGTTTCCCAGCATGCTCGGCAACCTGCACACCGTTGTTCTCGTGCTCGCGCTGGCTCTCGCATATGTGCTTGCGACACCGACGTTACCTCCAGTGCGGCCGCTCGTCGTCTGGCACGGCCTGGGAGACTCGTACAACTCGCCCGCCATGAACCGCGTAATGGACGAGATCCGTAACGTCCACAAGGACATTGTAAGCTACTGCTCTACTATACAACCGTGTTCGTTATCTTACGGGCATGAAGTTCATACATTCTGTCTACATCGACCCCAAGACGGACGCGGACGAGAAAGCAGGTCTGTAATTTTGCGCAGCTCGACAGCTATGACCACTCACGTCGCGTCCCTTGTCTTGCAGGCTGGTTTGGCGACCTACACGAGCAGCTTGCAATGGTTGCTGTCCAACTCGCCGCCGTGCCAGAGCTCGCAAACGGCTTCGACGCTATTGGATTCTCGCAGGGTGGCCAGTTCCTGCGCGCGTACGTAGAATGGTACAACACCCCACGCGTGCACAGTACGTTCCAAACCTCCTCCTTCCCCCCTCCACTCACTCACTCACTTAGACCTCATCACATTCGGCTCCCAGCATTTCGGCGTGAGCGACATCCCCGGCTGCAGGCCTCGCGACGTTTTCTGCCAGCTCGCACACAACGCCGCCAAAGCGGGCATCTACACAACATGGGCGCAGCATAATCTCATACAGTGCCAGTACTATCGCGACGAACGCCGTCTTGAAACCTACCTCCGCCAGAACACTTTCATGACGAGTATCAACAACGAGCTGCCCGAGCTCCGCAACGAGACGTTCAAGCGCAATTTCGTGTCGCTCAATAATCTAGTGCTAGTGCTATTCTCGCGAGAGCAGACCGTCGTACCGAAGGTATGTGGTCCGTGTGGAATTGGCCACCATTCAGTGACATGCGTGTAGGAGAGCTCGTGGTTTGGAAGTTATGCGCCTCGAGAAAGCAATGAAGACCCGACGATCATCCCTATGCGTCTTCAGCAGCTATACATCGAGGATTGGATAGGTGTGCATACAGTCGCACTTGGTGTACTCGCTGAAATTCTGGCCTCAGGATTGCGCGAGCTGGACGAAAGCGGCAAAGTGAAGCTGCTCACTTGTGACGGCGAGCACATGTACGTGTCCACATATTCCTGTCCCCCCTATCTTGTGGTCTGACCCACCTCCAGGCAATTGAGCACCGAATGCGTGAGTCCGAACTTGGGCTGATCTGCATCAATGACTTAGCTAATTCCCTGCAGCTAACACCGATAGTGAAGAAATATGTTGGAGGATACACCACCTCCCCACGAGAACGACCGGCACTCGTCCTTCAATCCTCTTGATCACATCCGTCCGAGCGATTATGTACCACCTATCCACTCATTGTATAACAGTATTTTGCATAAGCCACGCGACAACAACAACGGGGTAAACTGTACATGGTGCGCTATGGGATAATACACAGAGTGAAAACCAGGGAGAGCGAGGGCAACGAGGAATGATACGAGTTATTATATGGGTTTTTCCAAAAGCAGCAGCGCGAGAAGAAGCAAAAGCAAGGAGCCGTCGTAATCATACTTTCCAATTTCCATCCCTAATCGTACACCCCCACTCAGCGCTCGTGACCGAGATACGTAGACGACGCTCAGAAGCCGTACGGGTACTGCTGGCGCGGCCTATACCCTCCTGGGTACGAGGCCTCGTAGCCCGCCGAACCGAGAGTGGGGTATGCACCAGCGCCGCCAGCGTAAGGTGACGTCGCATAGCCCGCGCCAGCGTATGCACTACCAGCAGGGTATCCCGACGCAGCACCGTACGCCGAGGTCGTAGGGTAGGCCGCGGCGTATCCGGCCTGTTGGCCGTAGCCAGCCTGTTGCGCGTAGCCAGCCTGAGGGTAGCCAGTGGCGCCATATGCAGCACCGGGCGAAGCAGCATACGTCAGCGGCTGGCCCGCCGTCGCGTAGCTTGCGCCGTATGCACCTCCAGCGTACGGGGTGGTGGGCATTACGCCCATGCCCATTGCTGGCGTCGTCGGAATCGCGGCCGCGTAGCCCATAGCGCTCGATGGCCGGGCGCCGTAGTCGTAGTCGTACACACTCGAGGACGAGCGGCGCCGACGCAAACGACGCTGGTAGTCGTAATCGTCGCCGCCACCGCCGTACGACGACCCGCCTCCACCATACTGCGATGCACCGCCGTACTGCGAGCCGTACTCGTATCCGCTAGGCGTTATAGCGCGCGAGTACGATCCGCGACGCGAGCGTGGACGTGAGTCATACGCCTCGTAGGCGTCATAGTCGTATTTCTGAGATTGCGGGATAAGAACGGCCGCGTCAAGGGGGGCAGAAGATCGCTGTCAGTTTCCAGTTGGAATGCGCGGCCAGGGGCTGGGCGCCTGGCGATGTACATGCGCTGCTCACCTCGTTGAAGACGCGTTCAGCGGTGGAAGCCGCGACCTCGCACGCCTCGCGCCGTCCGTACTTGTCACTGAAGCGGCCCGTATACTGCCACAGCTTTGACGCTGCACAGAGCGGTGAATATCCGAGTCACAAGACGCGCGCGACTACTACTGAGCACGGACCTTCTCCGATGGCCAAGCCTGCGAGGGCCTCGCGTTCGCGCTCGTGATCGTCGCTCAGTGGCTGACGGTAGACGGCTTTGTGATATCTGTGATCGAGAAGAATCGAAATGAGCGGGTGCACTACGAGCAATGCGTGTGCCGGACTCACTGCCAGATGCGCAAAGCTTCGTAACCGGCTGCTGCACCGACATGTTGCGGCTGGGATGTGGGATCAGAAGCGTTGGACGACGAAGGATTGCGAGAGAAACGGACCTCCATGCCTGGGATGTCGCCAAGACCGCCGTAGACGCGACGATGCCAGTGCTTGGCCTCTTCACGGCTGAAGCCCTGGCCGACGAAAGCGCCTCTAACGCGTGACCAGACGTAGTCGAAGAGCGAGCTGGCAGACGCGCCCGGTTAGTGCGCTGTTCGCGTTTGGCTCCGGCCAGCACTTACTTGTCAGGTTGGCCATAATGCGCCTTGGAGAAGCGTAAGCGGCTGAGACGACGGCCCCGACGACGACGCGTGCGCATGGGAGATGGTGGGAACTCACAGAGTAGTAGTCAGCGCCGCGCCCTGTGTGCGTGTTGTGAGCGACGACCGCGTGTTACGGCACAAGTCACTCACAGGTCGGCTGTGGCTGGTATGTGGGGACTGGGGGCGCCTGGAACGCATAGGACTGCGAGCCCCAGTTTGGATTCTGCTGGTAGTAGCCATAGTACGCCATTTGGAGGGAGTGTGGGGAGATGGAAGAGAACCAAGGGCCGCCGCGGAGTACTTCGCCGATTTATTTATTATGCGCGTTCCAAAAGGCGCCGCTCCTGTGAGATGGAACTCGGCGCGTTCAACTCGGCCACGTTCGACTCGAACGAGTATGCCAACGGCCTCATCGCGCCCGTCGGCAAGGACGACATCACCACTGCGCTCGCGAAGCTCAACTTCGGCATAGACGACGTCGCGACACAGCTCAAGAACCTCGTCACAGAGCACCACCACGCGCTTCTCGCTCAGGCGGCCGGCATCGGCGACCTCGAGGGCTCGCTGAGCTCCGTCACGCACGGTCTCGACGATGTCACGGCCTCGCTGGAAAAGTACGCGGACGCTGCGCTATCCGACGCGCGCTGAACTCGCACCCGCAGGCTGCGCCAGAAGATTCGCGTCCCGTACCAGTCCCTCGCGTCCCATGTCCTGCGTCTCCACAGGCTCCAGCAGGCGACGGACGTTCTCAGGCGCACGGCGCGTTTCGTCATTCTCGCCCGCCGCCTTGACGCGCAGATGCTCGACGTAGACAAGTCTCCTGCTGTAGACCCGCCCACGCAGCCGCAATCTCCAAACCCTGTTGCACTGGCTAGTGCAGACAGCTCCGACGATGTGCGCAATTTCGGTGTCGAGGGCGAGCGCGAGCGTACCATCGCAAAAGCCGCACTCAGCGTCGCAGAGCTCGGTACGCATACCCGCTCGTTTGACTCTCAAATTTCAACTGAAACGCGTCCGCTCGCGCAGTTGCGCTTCTCGACGAGGCGACAGAGCAACAAGCGCCGCAAGTCCAACAAGGGGAGGACGAAGATGAGCAGGACGACGCGCACCGGCACTCTTTCGAGGCTGTCCGTATCCCTCTCCGCGCCATCAATGCCGTCAACCGACATATCCCTGCGGTAGAGGAGGCACGATCTAAGGTTTCAAGGGAAATGGAGCACATGGTGCTTGCTGGTCTGCAAAACTTGGTACGCGCGCACGCATGTCTTGCTGTGCATAGAGACTGAAGCACGTCTACAGAACCAATCCATGCTCGCATCGTCACTGCAGACAGCGTACAACTTACACGTCCTACCGCAACTTGTCCAGTCGCTGGTGAGCGACCTCTCGGATGCCGTCGACAGCCGCATCCGCGCAGCCTTTGACCTCGCACGTCTGTCCAAAGACGTCTCTGCGAAAGGTAAGCTTTCCCTTATCCGGGTCTTCAAACTCACTCACCCCCTGCAGAACCACCATCTAACAGCTCGCTCGTGTACAAGTCGCGTTTACGCACGGAACCCACGAACTTGACCGCCCCGCAGTGGACTGCAGCATTGTGGACGCGCCTCGAGACCCTGATCGAGGAGCTCGCAGGGGCGTGCATCAAAGTGTATACCCTCGAGCGCGTGTTACGCCTCAAGAAGGATCCCGTCACGCAAACGACGTTCCTCGAGGAGGCGATGAAGGTGCGCCCACCCGCCGGTCGTTTTCCCGCGTCGACTCCTGACAGGTGTTCGGCTCAGGTCCTCGAAAACAAGCCCACGTCGACGTTCTGGGGAACGCTCGCACGCGCCCTGGAGAAGCACTGTCGAGATGCTGCGAAAGGTCTGTTTTCCCGCCAGCCGCGCTCGACGCTGAGATGTGACCTCCGGCGGTACGTCTACCAGGGTCCACGTTCATGGCGCAAACACTCAGCACTGGCTATCCGCGGTTCCTGCGACTCTTCCACGAGTTCTTTGCCAAGATCTCTGTGCACACGGATACTGTCTACGCTCAGCAACAACAGAGGTACGGGAACTGCTCGGGACAGTATCTTGGATGATGATGTTTTGTGCAGTCCTGAGACTATCGTTACGCTGCGCTCGATATCGCATTTCGAGAATCTGTACCTGTCGCGCGTCTCAGGGCGTTTGAACGAGGCCGCGGCATCGGCATTGGCGAACGTGTCGCGCGGAGCGCCGCCTGGAGCGGCAGACGGCGTAGCTGTTGCGCGCGCATATGTGAACGAGCTGGACGCCGCGCGCTTTGACCCGCTTCTCGTGCGCTCTGTTGCGCGCGTCGTAGGGTCAGCTATGGACAACCTGGCTATCCGTGTAGACGGTTATGTGCGTTTCTCGCCCTATATACCGCGTACAACGCTGAAGAGCCCTTTGCAGGTCATCAAGGATCGTTCGGCGACGACATTGCTAGGTCCGCTAGCCACGCCTCAGCAGAATCTGAACGCGCAGATGGCGTCGTTCTTGTATCACTGCGAGGGGCGCATGATAGCGCTCGAGAAGGACTACCCGGAGAACACTGCCGCAATATTCTCGCAGGGTGTCAAGGTGAGGATACACACACATGCGCGTGTGTTGCATGTATTGACATATGGGTCTGCTCCAGAATTTGAGAGCTATTTATATGAAGGCTGTCGAGCCCTTGTTGCAATCCATACGACGCGAGATCTCCGCCATTCTCGCGCGTCTGCATCGTGTAGCACTGGGGAAGGGCCTGGACGGTGCAATGGGTGGTATGGGAGGCGGCGCGAGCCCGTACATGAAGGAGCTGTGCGACAAGCTCGCGTTCATACGCGCAGAGCCGCTCGCAAAGTTCCAAGTTGGCGATCTGTTGAACGAGTGGTACGTTCGGAGTTCCCTTCAGTACCTCTCCTTACCTGAACGCAGGGTTGCGGCCATCGTGCGGCATGTGATACGGACATTCGTATTGCACGTCTCGATAGCGCGTCCACTGGGAGAAAGTGGCAAGTTACAGTTGACGAGTGATATGACCGAGCTCGAGTTTGCACTCGATGCATTCATGAAGGATCCTGCGCCGTTATCAGCTGGTGGCGTCAAGAAGTCGCCAAAGCCTCTCAAACTGCTCGACGCGGTAGGCGAAGAGTACCGCATGTTGCGTGCACTTCGGTACGTAGGCCTTGCGCAACTTTCCGCCACTCATCATGGAGTGCATAGGCCATTGCTCTTCCTGGAGAACTCGCAGTTGGCGTCCCCGATGGCGCAAGGCGTTCCACCACTCGTCGTACTGCACCATATCTTCGTTCGGTCGCCCATGCCCCTTCCGCACACTTTGCACGGCTGGCACGAGGCGGAATACGTGAAATGGGTAGAAGAACACACTCCTGCTGAAGCGTGGACACTTGTAGAAGGCGGGTTATCACATTGGGAAAAGTTGCACGATTCGACGGATCACGACGGCGCACAAGAGTACATCGACCTCGCACGCGAGGTGCTGGCACAAGCACGAGCTTCCTTTAGTCGATAGGACGCACTGTGTACTGTAGCTGTCGTAATCGTATTTCTTGCTGTCTTAGACAGGGCCACATCGGTCTCCGCGCGCCCGCCTCGATCGAAATGTCGCGCCGGCGCCGTGAAATACTGCTGTCGGCGGGCCAGCGCATGCTAAAGCCGAAATCTCCACTCTTGCCGATGGCGCACACACTACAGTACGAAGCACCCTGTGCGCCGCGCTCGTTCACCTCGCGCGAACCCCACTAACACGATGCACAGGGCCTGTGTATGGACTTGACTGGTGCAAGACGACGGGGTCTGGTCCTGTGCGCGGCAAGTCGTACTTCCGCCTCGCGCTCGCCTCGTTCACCGAGGACTACCGCAATCGCATCTCCATCGTTGGCCTCGCCGACGAGCGGTCACTGGTCGACGATGAGCCTGGCGAGGACTTCGTGCCGCTCGCGCAGACGATGCACGGCTACCCGCCTACCAAGATCCAGTGGCAGCCCGCATCCGCCGCCGGCTACCAATGGACCAACAAGAGCTTGCAGTCCGAGCTCCTTGCAACATCTGGAGACTGCTTGCGCGTGTGGGAGTATACCACGGATAACGCGATCAAGACAGAAAACTACGTCGGCGGACGGCCAGTAACGAACGGCCACAAGCTGGCTCAAAAGATTGCGCTGTCCGGGGTGGGTGACCTTAGTAACGTGCCCGTCCTGTAACTAATGATTTGGACGTTCAAGCAGGCAAAGGCGTCCAGTCCGACATCTGGCGCACCACTCACATCGTTCTCATGGAACACGCTCGCGCCTAGCATGATCGTAACAGCGTCTATCGACACGACATGCACAGTCTGGGACATCAACACCTCCCAGGCCATCACTCAGCTCATTGCGCATGACCGAGAGGTATACGACGTCGCATGGCTACCAGGGTCGACCGATATATTCGTGTCAGTTGGTGCGGACGGCAGCTTGCGCGCGTTCGATCTTCGCAATCTCGACCACTCCACCATCTTGTACGAAACGCCCCCACCCCAGCCTCCTACCGTCGCCCCATCGTCTCCCATGCCCGCAAGACCGCTCGCGTCATCGCTGATGCGCATCGCGTTCAACCCTGCCGACTCGAACTACATGGCTACGTTCCACGTCGAATCGAGCAACGTCCAAGTGCTTGACATGCGCAGCCCCGGTCAACCAGTCGTGGAACTCAAGGCGCATGCTGCGCAAGTCAATGCGCTTGGATGGAGTGTGGCTGAAGCCGGCATGCTTGCTACTGCAGGTGCGTGTCGTCGATCCGTAACTTGTGCTCCGTATTTACTGAGCAAACGTTCCAGGTGACGATTGTCAATTGTTGATGTGGGATCTCTCGCCGTCCAGCTTGACTGCGCGCAACATCGCGGCGCCTAATGCACGCCTCAACTCTCCACGCCCAGACCCCAAGCAACGACGCGTTATGACCGACCCAATACTTGCATACAGTGCAGCGGGCGAGATCAACAACATCGCATGGTCTGCGCCCATTCCCGCCATAACGGTCGGCAATAGCGTTGGGGTGGCCCAGGGCGAATGGCTCGCGGTGGCGATGGGCAAGACGGTCAAGGTGCTTAAGACCTAGTCGTATCTGTACTTGTGATCTATCTCCTCTCCGCAACCTGTATCCATCTTGACATCCTCCTCTTGCCGCCGCATACTTCCTCCTTACTCACGTCACGTCGTCTCACGCTTAGACTGTTGCTATCCCTCACTGTTATCTCGTCTAGCTTCTGTAGGGCATCTCACCGTCGGATATAAGATATTGCTTGAAACCCGCGCGCGGTGTGTCTATGACCTTGTGAATGTCGACTGTGCGTGTCATGTGCGATCTATGTGCTTGTTCCCGACGTCCCTGATCCTGACTTCCTGTAATATCCCCAGTAACCCTCTCGCGCATCATAGTCTTGCTTTGATAGTGCCGAAATCTGTTGCGGCACGCTCGCGAAGTAGGCGACGCTGCATCGAGGTCAGCATGCTCGACACGGCTAACCAAGCACTGGACGGCGAACCAAGATCTTCCCGCTCGGGTTCTTGGGCACAGCATCGATGAAAGTCACAGCATGTAGATGCTTATAGTTGACCTTGTGATCGGCAACATACTTGAATCGCAGGTCTCTCAGCTTCCTTCCAATGTCATCGGAGAAGTTAACATACCTTCATGATCGAGCGCTTGATCTGTTCACCGTCCTGAAGCGCACGCTTCTCCGCATCTGCGGTGAGGACAACATATGCGACTGGGACCTACCGCATGAAAAGACAGTACAGCTGGAGCATAAGTACGTTTGTGCCGAGACTGGTAACATACCTCTCCGCTAAATTCGTCTTTGACGCCGACTACGCCGGCGTCTGCAACGTCCTCGTGCCCTATTATGTGACCTTCGAGCTCTGTCGAGACATGAATACGAGTAGCCTCGAGGCATAGTACACAATGACCGTACCCGCCGGTGCGACTTGGAAACCTCGGACCTTGAGGAACTCCTACACAAGGCAGTCAGCGTCGTGGGGACGTTGGCTATGCGCCATTGTGCTGACCTTGAGGCGGTCGACGACGAATACGTTACCGTTCTCGTGAATTTGGACGATGTCTCCCGTCTTGACCCTTGAGTGCACGGTTAGAGAGAACAGACGATTGCAGAGTGGGCAAGCCTACCATCCATCCTCAAAGCCCTCCTTCGTGCTACTATGCCTGAGAACGCAGAAAATGCCAAGAGGGTCATATCACGCACGCAGCCTCGTTATTGTAATACGCCAAGGCCATTTGAGGTCCGCGGACCTAAAGGCGACGTAAACGGGTAGTGAGAAAGCATTCGGAAGGGACTCACATGCAGCTCTCCAGTCTCCCCGTATTTTCCAAACGTACCGTCCTCCTTGAGGACCCTTGCGACTGTGTTGTTCACGAGCAGACCTGCGCAGCCCTTTACCGCGGCTTTGCCCCAATAAGGCGGCGCCATCGTGACAACAGTACCTGTGAGAACATGGCTTCAGCGACTGTTAGTTTTGCCGTAGCCACAGTACGCACAAGTCTCAGTCATGCCTGGCGATGCAACAATTTTAATAATCACTTTTCCGCGTCTACGGCAGCCGCGTACCGTAGCCTTGGAATATTCCCATGTTAGGGTACAGCTCCTGGCAGCGTTGCTGCAACTGAGAGACTTGAGTCAGTCATTATTCACTCGAGCTAGGAAGGTACGTACTTCGGCAGTCAACGGAGCCGCCCCGGACTGCGCGAGCGCTCAGCAAGACAAGCGCGCGAAACGGCACGGCAAACGAACCATGACATAGCGAACATGGGAGAGGTCGTAGTTCTTAACAGACGGATGTTTGCACAGTAACACGATCTATTGACGCGCGGAGATATCAGTTACGAATATTACTGTGGCTAACGGACGCGATACGGACCATGGGAGGCACGATGAACAAGTGGCATATCTTGTGGCGAACAATGCTTTGCAGCATCTTGGCAAAGTCGAACTTCTCCATGACCACGACACGGTGCTGAAGTATGTGTCAGCATCCCGAAGTGGCAGTCGGAGTGACGGGAGGGCTTACGCCGACGAATACTGTCAGATGTACCACAACGACACTGCAAAAGAGTAAGAAAAAGCGGACATCCCCAGTGAGACCGTGACGCTCACAGGCAGTAGATGTGGTACATCGGCAACACTAAGCAAGCGTGAGCCGCCACAGAATACTGTGTTACAGTAAACATCGGCCGCGGCACGTACCCGCCAAAGAAGTCTGCCCAGTGTTGAACCGACCCGGTGAGCCATCCGGTGCGCGGTTGAAAGCGGCGATTTGTATGACGTTGCTTATGGGTGCGTAGTGCGGGATTGCGACCGCCTTCAAGTTGAACGCTTCTTGTCAGAAACTCCCGCCGCTTGCAGATACTCAAATCCCACAATACCTTCGGTTTGCCTGTGGTTCCCGAGGAGAAGGACAAGAACGCAAGCTTGGTCTTAGCTTCTCCGGGCTGGAGTTTGCGTTCGACGTAGTTGGGCGGGCTGGTGAGGCCCTCAGCAATAAGGTCATCCACGCTTGTGAAGCCGGGCGAGGCGCCAGCGCCTAGGACGATTATGTTCTCCTTCGCCAGGCCGTGGAGCTCAGCTGCTTGTATGGCAGTCGCGAGACATGTCGGGTGCGCGATGATGAGCTTGGCTCTCTGGACCACGTCCAGCTGATAGCAGAGTTCCGAAGCAGAGTACGAGGGATTTGCGGGTGAGACGATCGCTCCTGAAGAGGATATGTATCAGGACAACTGTGATGTGCGTTCCGAGATGAACGCACCGATACGATGAACAGCCCAGATGGCGATTGGGTAGTCGACGCTGTGAGAAGATCCATCAGCTGGCAGTCCGAGGCTGCGGTGTTGAATTTGGGGTTCCTTACTTGTTCGGTGAGGAGATGCACACTTTGCAGGGATCAGCTTGGCAGGTCGTACAAGTGCGGGATACTGCGACGCTTACCGACATCGTCTTCGCCTGCGGCGCGGGAGTGAGTGGCTGCGATATCTGATGGGTGAGATGCATATGCGACGGACCTATGCCGCGTCTGCTCAGGGCGTTCGCAAGGCCTTGGGTGCGGGACTTGCAGTCCTCGTACGTGCGCGACTCGCCTGTCGCGGCGTCTATGAACCTGGGACGTGTGGAATGCAGACTCAGGGGCACCGCTCCCGCACGGGGGACTGGGCAATGACAGACCACTGATCGTTCACGGGCTTGTTCCGCAACGGATGCTGCGAGTCGAGCATGAACTGCGCCAGTGTCAGGTCGTCTGGCAGCAGCGCATCTGGGACAGGCTTCGCGGTAGACTGGAAGAGCATCTGTGACTGGGGCACGGTGTGGTCTGACTACCCCGCAGCGGCCTTGTATATGTATAGGGCCACTAAATGGCCCGTGACCAGTTCCTCTTCGATCGCGAACGAAGCCGGATCACGAGCCGGTTCTGACCCATCGCTTAGCTTTTTGACGGTGTAGATAGTATAGGCGGTATGTGTCGAGGCCGGCGCTTGAATGACAGCTATCATGGAGCGACAGCTATCACGGGATATATCGCTGTCCGAGCACTGCACTCGGTGATAGCAGAGAAAGAAGCACATGGGACGGTTGCAGGTGTCGCTCCATGTGGTGCCTGGGCGCGATAAGCAGATGCGTATATAACGCCGTTTTCGCCGCGATGCACACGACCCCCGTGGATTCATTCTCCCCACTTCCCTCCAGAGTCCAGGCAGGCAGGCATGGCTGATATCGCATACGAACCCCGCAGCGAGAAGCAGGAGGCCGACATCGAGAAGGCCTCCGCCGGCAGCGACGACGGCCGCTCCAAGACGCACGTCCACGAGGTTGCGCCCCTGCCGTCCCAGCAGCCGGTGGTCCAGGACGAGCAGGACGAGCCCGAGTCGGACGGCTCGCAGTTCTACGCCAAGTACAGGCCGTTCATCCTCGTCGCCGTCGCGCTCGTCATCCTCGGCTGGTGGATATCTGCAACCGTCCTGACGGCCACCCGCCACCGTTGGTGCGCACCACATGCTCCCTGACAGCTTGACCGTATCTTGACGTCGGCCTCCGCGCTCGCAGGATCGTTCAAACGCTTTTCGCATGGTTCTTCATCCTGTGAGTCGCGCGCCCAAAAAATTTTAGGGGCAATCATCTTACACGCGCGGCGCCCCCTATTAGGATCATCGCGTTCCGGTTCATCCCCAACTCGGTCGTCACCAAGCCCGTTGCCGCCGTCTGGGGGCCGGCCGTGTCCAAGCCGTTCTTCGCGCTGCCTCGCATCGCGCGTCTTGCGGCCGGCTGGCTTTGCCTTCTCGGAATCATCTTTGGCTCAGCCTTTGGCTTCAAGCTTGAGCAGGTACGTCTACACGGCTTGCAGATGACGCAGTGTTCACGAGTATAATTATAGGGCACGACGTACGGCGACCGCGCCATCTCGGTCCTTGGCCTGTTTGTTTTCCAGTTCTGCCTCTGGCTTGCGTCGAGGAACCGCTCGCTTATCCCATGGTTCGTCCAAGCGCTACGCACAGCAGCGGACGCGGACTAAGCATCCCGCGCAGGCCCACCGTCATTGTTGGCCTCTTCTTCCAACAGGCGGTCGCGCTCTTCGTGCTCAAGTCTGGCGCCGGATACTCGATCTTCAACTGGATCGCTACCCTCGCGTCCGACTTCCTCTCGTGCGTTTCGCCGATTGCGCAGCGCGGGCATCCACTCATGTTCTATGCAGGCAGGCGTACCCGGCCGCAGGCTTCTTCTTCGACACGGAGACCGTCAACAAGCACTGGTTCTTCGTCAACACGGTGCGCGCGACTTCAGACTGCAGAGCTCATAAAATCTGACGCATTTGCAAGCTCGGAGCGATTATCTTCTTC